>WHYT01017442.1:224233-274802 GCA_009806455.1 Tetrax tetrax | reverse complement strand
AAAAAAAAAAAAACCAACCACCTCCTTTCTGATGGCAGCCTGAATGACCTACATTACCAAACATCCCAGGAACACCACTGTTCACACGTAACAGCATCTGACAGGGCTGAGAGCTCATCTCTTGTGTAGTACTGAGCTGTCAAGCAGTACTTCCAAAAAAAAACCCGCGGTGTTGGTCTCCACAATCCCATTTGTTGCATTTCAACCAAGACACAGTATTAAAGCTTTTAAGGGAAGAAGACACAGACACAAAAATAAATAAATAAATAAATAAATGCACGAACAGAGGAAGACTATAAGCTTTATCCTGCCACCAAGATACGGAGAACAAAGCGCAGTAAACTTAAACTGGTGACAGAGAAGTTCAATATCTGAAAATGGAAGCACAGGAAGAATTTTTAAATTGCAGAAGGAGCTGTGAACCTGCCATGTTAACAGGGTAAATATCTTCAAGGAATGACTTCAGTCTACTCAACTCTGCCTTGGGTAGAAGGACAGACTTCCTCTTCGTCCTCGAGTTTTGAAGGTCGTTAAACACAGTGGGATCAATGTCCTTAAAATTTCTACTGAAAACTCTTCTTTAAGAAGTTCTATATAAAAAATACCAATAATTCAGTTATTGATGTTTCCAGAACCTCAGCAGTCATGACTACCTCCAACATCCTGCTGTATCATTTGGCTCCCCCACCTTTCGCTATCCTAAGGCCTCAAGTTTCAGTAACACCTTTTACTCCTCCTCTTGAAGGATGTAATTTCAATGCTAATCAATAACAGGTTACTGAGACTAAAACCCTTATTCTAAGTTTTTATTGGCACTGTAGCTGTTCTTTGAGTCCATGGAAGTTTGCTCCCCTAAGATACAGAACCCTTTTGCTGGAGCTTTTTGTAAAGCATCTGCAGGATAAGCCGAAAACCAACCACAACCATGTGGTCCACCACACCCTGGTCCAGCCAGACTTCACAGATTTAGTTAAAAAGCAGGTGAATCTGAATCACAAGCCTATTCATCCTGGAAATACAGTTCCAATATTTTTCTACGTTAAGTCTTTCATAGAAAAACTTATCCCACGCTGCTGTGAAAAAAATAGAAATTAAAAAATAAATAAATAAAAAAATCAAGCCATGTGAAACCACTCCAGCGAGTAATCCGAATGGAGACTAACTACAAATTTTAAAGATCTTTTTAAAGGGATAACTAGTGACTGAAGGCAGAATCTGGACAACATCTTTGTGCTAGAGTGAATTTCTTAAGAAGTTTCACATCCATCTCACGCTTAATTCCAGCACACCAACAGAAGCACAGGCATTTAACAGCTCACTTCTGTTATTCTGATCCCTCGTCGGAATAAAGTCCTGAGGAAAAGCATACTTGCTGCAAGAACAGACTTTTTTTTTTTTTTTAAGTTTGACCCTTCCATATGAAAACCTGAAGAACATCAGCTTTATGCTTGACAACATAACTTCTGCAGTTTTTCAAATTCAAATTATTGATCCTCAACTCCCAGCCAACAGGGAAGGCTTGGGAGAAACATCACAGCTCCCATAAGCTGTTTCAATATTTTCTTAAATATGTTCTTCACCCTCTGACAATCAGAAATAGAAGAGGGGAAGAAGTCATAGGTTAAGTATCTACAATTTTTCATACTACCTTTTTCCCTGTCTTCTGCTGAGCAAAATAACCCAGCACAAATAAAAAGTTAGCAGCTAACTACACAAGCAGAGCAGTGGAACTATACATTAAGAGGCATCAAGGATGTAAAAACAGACTAAAGGAAAGCTTAAATAATCTTTTATTTATGGTCATTTTAGGCATAACTTCTAAGAAAGCAGTTGATAAAAAGTTCAGCGATGCAATGTTTTTCCTCTTGGTTCACTGTAGCCTGTGATGTTCTACTTCAAACAAGCTTATGTGTATTTTGGGAGAAGATCCCCAGCCACTCCCAGCTCAGGTCTCACAGAACAAAAAACATACTCCAGCAACTAATATTTTAAATAAACTACACAAGATCCAACTTGATTTAAAAAAAAAAAAATAAAAATCTTTATTTCAGTAACATCGTCACCCACACCCTTCCTTTACTTCATAGCTGCTGCTATGAAAACCTCAGGTATAACACAGTCTGACACCACAGCAATAGCAACCATCTCCAGTGACTCATCTAAGAAAGCTTCAGGTCCCATCAAAACCTACTGCTACTTGTGCCCAGTTCCACTGGCATTAACTTCTTGACCAGACAGAGGGATGGGGAAAACCTTCCTTTCCAACAACTTTGTGTTTTTATCAGCAGAGAGAAACAAAATCCCTCAAAAACTGAACAGCAACAAAAAAAGTAGTAACATCTTCAAAAATTTACCAAAGCTCAGTCGTAGAATCATTGAATGGTTAGGGTTGGAAGGGACCTTCAAAGGCCATCCAGTCCAAACCCCCTGCAAGGAGCAGGGACATCTCCAACCAGATCAGGTTGCTCAGAGCCCCACGCAACCTGGTCTGGAATGTTTCCAGGGATGGGGCATCCACCACCTCTCTGGGCAACCTGGGCCAGTGCTTCACCACCCTCACTGTAAAAAAAGTTTCCTTATGTCCAGTCTGAATCTGCTTCTTTCTATTTTAAAACCATCACCCCTTGTCCTGTCACAACAGGCCCTACTGAAGAGTCTCTCCCCATCTTTCCTGCAGCCCCCTTGAGGTACTGGAAGACCGCTATCAGATCTCCCCGGAGCCTCCTCTTCTCCAGGCTGAACAGCCCCAGCTCTCAGCCTGTCCTCACAGCAGAGGTGCTCCAGCCCTCTTATCATCTTCGTGGCCTCCTCTGGACCCTCTCCAACTGGTCCATGTCCTTCTCATGTTGGGGGCTCCAGAGCTGGATCCAGTGCTGCAGGTGGGGTCTCATGAGCGAGTTGTAGAGTGGCAGAATCCCCTCCCTTGACCTGCTGGCCATTTAGTCATTTAGGTGGCTTCTGCAGTAGGACACAACAGCATGGGATGTGAATATAACTGCACAGGAGACCAGTGTGGTGTGTGGGTTTAAAAGAGACTCACACAGAAACCTGCTAGGTGTGTTATGCATCCAAGCTGAAAGAACTGCAAGAGTTGAAGGGTTACAGAAATTTGCAGAAACTGTACTTTCTGTGGAGTAGCCTTATAAAAACAAAGTGAATGCATCATGGGCACAAGCAGGATAACACTCACAGGACACAGTAAAGAACACGTTTATGTACCACAATTATTCATTTCTTCAGTCTCAAAGTTTCGTGTTTTCCTTCAGTAATTCTGCACCAGAACAAGATACTTTCAGTGACTGCCACTGAAAGTTGTGTGTTGTAAAGAAGCAACAGAATCTCTCACTCACAATATCCTGATGCCATGATTGTAGCTCACTGTTCTCCATTTGCAAGGCTGGCTCTGCTCTGGGATTTTTATTTTTTTTCCTCCTGTGAGAGAAGATAGATGAATTCTCCGGTCTTCTTAGCACTCCCTACCTTGCCTACACAAAAACTTTCACGAACTAAAAAAATCCACCCTAAAAAAAAAAAAAAAATCCTAATCCCTTACCAAATACCCTTAAAAACTACTTCTGAAATTTGCAACCATACATGTCCCTTGGTAACCGAGCAGATGCACATTTAAAGCAAGTATAGCCAGTGCAGCGACGTAACTGCTATTCTCTACAGCTGATGCTTGGCTACAGCCCTGGAAATTAGTCCCCTGTTTGCACACAGTAAGTATAAAACAGACAACATACTCCCCTGCTCTCAGGAGGTCTCATTCCAGCAGGGTTTGCTGTGAACTCGAAGAGGGACACTTGGTCGGGTCGTTACAAAGCCACCCACTGAAATGGGTGTACCAGCTCCACCTCTACGGCAAACCAGCAGCAACCTCCACTCCTGAGAAGTACAACAGCATTCCCAAGGCCAAGAATTTCAGCTTCTGCTGTTTCTCTTCGAAACATGAGAAATGTCACATTTCCGTAACCTCGGTGGAGTCCAGACAAAATTCTACTCTGGATCTGGATCAACGACGCCGCTTGAATAACCCCCGTCAACGCCCCTTCGGCTTTTTCTACGTTACCGTTGCCAGCGCAAACGTACACCTGGGTGTTCAGGGTGCAATGAGCCTTCTTCACCTCAGTGACAGGAGAGCACTTACGGAGTGTCTCAGCTGAAATGGAACTACCAGTGTTTAGACACCCATTGTGTTTCAACAGAATGAAAGAGAAAATGTAATGGCACAGAACCCACAAGTAACCATTTTCAGTCTGTATGCCTTCGACTCCAAAACAGTTAAACATCATCTCATCGCAAATAAGCATCCTGTTCTAAGCGAAACAACACCACAAGTTATTTGGTTTTTGACAGCATGTAGTACAGCGTTCCAAGTCCTCCTGCAATTCCTCTGATATTAATACTGGCAAAAAATCCATGAAGTGCAATAGCTTCTGTCCTGAGTGGTTTTCTCCCAAAAAAACAACCACACCCAAAGAATTTTCAGGGTTTTCTTCTTTTATATTTTGTCCAAAAGCTCTGTCAAAAAGCTTGTCTTTTTTTTTTTTTTTTTAAAAAAAGAAAAATGGCAACTCTTAGTATGTTTAAAATAAAACATTGGATGATCCCCCTTTCCCTCCACCCCCAACTAGGTGAGATACAAATTACCTCTCAAATGGAAGAGTAACAAACCCCTTCCTGGAAAACCTGCCTGAGGACTGTCAACAGGTGCCCGTAGAACATGGAAGCTCAAGTTTCTTGTCCATCATCCACACTGAGAGAACATATACAATCTTAGCATTTCTAAACCAATTTTATTCCTAGTATTGCTAGAAACTATCAAAAAGAATGGGGAAAATGTGCAGATGACTTAATTCAAACCTGAACTGCATATCTGGAATCAGATATTTCAAGTTATACGGAGTGGAGCAGCACTGGTTCTCACCCACACATTTTTCTGTCACCTGCAAAAAGAAGTTGAGCAATTTACCCTGGGAAGAGTATCCTTTATCCCTTCAAAGTGCAAAATTCCTACTCTAAAGATGTCATTTATAGTATTAATTTCTAAGGAAGCAGATAATTTCCAAATTGTCTTAGAAGAGCAACGAATTAGAAGAAAAAATCTGACATCCTATATATTCAAGGGACACAGTTTGTGTGTGGTGCACCCTTGACTACTGGAATTGTTCCACTTCAAGGTGACTGCACAGGCGTAAGCAGTGTGTATGTCCCCAAAACCTTGGGAGCCACAACTACAGACAAGAAACGATGAAGGAATGTGCTGAACTGCTCTCTTTTGAGAGTTTACAATCAAACAAATAAACAGACTATTAACCCAGTTTGTTAATATTTATAGGAACCTCTGGGCATAGAACTTGAAGCACCTTCCACGTCATCAAGTTCTACTCCCCACTCCCTCATGCAATCTTATCACAGCCCCATTAAGTGCTAAATATATCAAGTTTCATCATCTTTAAGCATCAAAACAGACTAAAGCAGTCATTAGGGGTGTCACATCATTTCAAATACTCCCAATTTTTTTTATTTTAATCCTACTCTCAATACTCTATATATTGAAACTTTCATTCTGCTCCATCTCCTCCTTTTTGCTCTATGTGTATACAAAAAGAACAGTCTGCAGCCAGGGCAAGTTTCTTAACTATAAACCATTTTCCAGACCGTCATGGCAAATGGAGGAGGTTCCTGACAGCTGGAAGAAAGCAAATGCAACTCCTGCCTTCCAGAAGGGAAAGGAGGGAGGGTCTGGATAACTACAGGCTGGTTAGTCTTACCTCCAAGATAATGGAGCAAGGAACTCTGGAAGCCATTTCTAAACACAGGACGACAAGAAGGTGATGAGAAGTGGTCAGCATGGATATGTGAAGGTGAAATCACGCCTGACCAACCTGATAGACTTCTCGATTAAAGAACTAGCTTGGTGGACAAGCAGACATTGTTCCTCTTTACTTCAGCAAGGCTTTCAACGCTGTCTGCTATGGCAACATCCTAATGAAATGATGAAAAAAGGACCAAAGAAACGGACACTGAGATGACCTGGAAACTGTCTGGACTGTCAGGCTCCAAGGGTTGTGATCAGCAGCCTAAAGTCCAGGTGAAGGCCAGCCTTTACGAATAGAAGATTAGTAGGAACACCCATTTCTAAAGGACAAAGAAGAAATTCCAAGTTATCTACATTTTAGTGGGGTGTTTAGTACGTCTCATCATCTCAACACTGCTACACAGGTCAGGCTCACTGATAAAAATTGTACCCTTTTTCTTACCAAATTGTGCTGTTGCTATCGACCTGTGTGAACATTGGCTATGAACTAGGGATGGGAGTGTGGGGAAAAAGCAGTGTCAAAAGCACAGCCAAAATAAGCATTAAAAGTTTCACTAGAAAGGCTTGCAAATAGATTTAATGTCAAGATCTTAATTGTCACCTCCCCAAAGCGTACAATGCAAAAAAAAAAAAAAAAAAAAAAAAAAATAGACCAAACCACAGATATCCACAGCGGTAGCTCACAAAGGATAAATACATTGATTTTCTAAGTATCAGCAGTATATAACAATGGAAAACTGCCTTTTATGAGGGATAGATTATTAGATTATTAAAACTACTCAACAAAACTTTAAAATAGCAAGATTTAACGCACTTCCTCAAAGTGAAATTTAAGTTCTGTCAGTAATAATGTCATCCAGCAGTAACAGAAGTTTTGCGATATGGTATTTGCAAGTTTAAAAATAGCACATTCCTCATTGATGGTGAAAGAATTGAAACTATAAGGCATATTTGCATCAAAAGAAGAAAACTCTTCTCATCTTCTAAGCCATAAGGGGCATGCCGACAGCTATTCTAAGCTGATAGCACTAACATTTCATAAATTGAGGTTTTCAGTTCCATCCTCTTCCATTTGTGAGAGTACCTCATAATTGAAGTAAAAAAAAAAATTAGAACCAAAACCATTACAAATATATGAAAATTAAGTTGACTGTTGCATAAAATCAGAATTCTTAATAAAATCTGCAGAGATTCCTAGAAGAAAATAAATCCTGATTTTCAAAGGATTACTGAAAATACTACTTTTGGTGAAAAAGACAGTGCAGGTTTTCCATCCCTTAAGCACCATGTCAGGCACTGTGACATGAGAGGAACTGTTTATAATCTTAGTGCAGCTTACATTTAGTTCTTAGTAAAATTAAAGCAACAAATCGTAAAGCCACTATTTTGTACTTTTTTTTTTTTTTCCACTTTGACTACACAGTTGGTTATTTCTCCCCCCAACCAGGGACATTAACACCAGTTCTCTGCTCACGTTACTGAGTTTATTCGCAGCTGCAGGAATAATCGCTGCATAATTTCTTAATACCTGTGACCGTTTATTTTAAGAATTCTGCATATCCTCAATTCTGTCAGTTCTTGCTACTTTGGTAACTCCTCAACTGATTTTTAACTCTCCATCTTAACAGTGTAAAGTATCAAAGGATTTTTATTTTTTTTTTTAGTCTGAAAAGCTCTGTTGCATTTCAAGTCGCTATATTTAAGTTCGTCACACAAGCAGGTGTTAAGATTTAGGATAAGGAAGATCTAATTACACAGGGCAGCATTAAACACCCCACCTCGTATCCGGTGAGTAAGACAAAAGTAGCAACAGGTTGTGTTTGAGGCAGCGTGCTTCCCTGGACGGTGCCAGGAGATTAATCCGGTTTAATCTCATCAATCACTCGCAGGCCGCGTGTACGAAGCAAGGCCACGCACACTAACAAAAGACTGAATGAGGACATGTTTTTAATTCAGAAAGAACAAACTTCTTCAGGTTGAACTGCAAGTGTGCAACAACTTTTTTTTTTTTGGTCCTAAATGAGTACTTGGAACTAAAAATAGCTTGAAATATAAAATACTTCTGGAACTAATAATGACTAAGTGCAGGTGGTGCTTACCTAAATTGTACGCTGTACATCAAAGAACACACACACAAACATCAGACTTCAAATATCTCGCATATCTGGAATTAAGCTACACAAATACGAATTTCCTATTGATTTTTTGATACCTTATACTAGGAGACAGCACGATTTCACTCGACTCACCCGATGTTCTCTGAAGGACAGAGCCATCAGGAACCAATATCTGTACCTAATACTCCATTCTGAGAGAACATTTTGTTCCATTTTTCACCGAAACCCCAGTATATGCTAATTTATTTTATTTCTCTTTATTCTCCTCTACCTATCTAGTGTAGTTCTCTGATACAGCTTATTGCTTTCTATTTCTTGATTCTGGTAATGAATACTTATTTGCACTACAGGATCAAGAACAAAGTTCCAAGTCTAAAGAAAATTCACCTACATCACACAGATGCTGCACCTGTTTTAAATTCAGATGGTGACAAAATCCAGGAGGGATTGTTTGTAATCCCAGCAGTGCCAACAGACGAAGTTTAACTGCGTTTACCAAAGGAAATCAGTCTTTCATTCCTCTCAGCGTATGGCGAACGCACTCGTGTTCCAAGATAACTTCAGGAATATACAGGAGCACTGTGTTCTCCATCCGGCTTTGAAAGGACAGTATTTTAGGAAGTTGCCCTCTGAGCTCCTACTGGTTCACGTTCCAAAAATTCTCTACGCTCATATCCATGGCCTCAGTGACAAGGTAGTAAAAACTCACGTTACCCACAGACTTCAAAGCAGTGATCTAGATTAATATAGGATCTCTCTCCTGAGTAACGACTTAACTAATGATCTAATCAACTAACGCATTCAACAGCGCACAAACAATCCCCTCTTCACAAGATGATTTTGCTATGAAATCCAAGTAAAAAGACGGTGTTCTGGATGACCTTGGGATACCATTGACCATTTACGTGATACAATCTCAAACAAGACACTATGACAAAGATAATTCAAAGCCGTCTCCTCCCTACTGCAAAGTCTCCAAACACCGGAACCCCTCCCCACCGTAGTACGACGCAAATTCAAAGTACTACAACAAGGTGGGCAAAATGTGAGCATTTCTAGTGACATCTGTTGTCCATTGCTAAAAGTGGCACCAGAGAAAAAGTTATTCAAAACCCTGAAATAAGAAAATACCATTATTTAATGCAAATACAAGTTGTGATGATTAAGATTTCCCATCTCAATATAGATTCTCGTTTTTACTCAAACACATCTTTTACCCTGGCTATGACAAATTTCTACAGTTTTAATTTTTAATCCCATCACCCAATGTGCTCAGAACTCTTTTTGTATTGATGCTACCAACAGATCGAACAGGCAAATTAAGTCCATCATCATGGTCATTAGTGGACACACTGGAATACCACAGGACAAGTCACCCCTCTGTGGGATTCCAGTTGACATACCCTTCTCTTTTGACAATATTTTAAGTATATTTTAAAAACAAGTTTCCTTAGTTCACTTATCAGTGCATACTTTCAAATCCCTGCTATCGGCAAGCTGTGGTGTATAGCTTTTTTAAGGCCTCTTGCCTTACCATGGAAAAAGGTTACCACTTCCAATTTCTGGAATTGGAAATTTTTGCCCTCTATCAGTAATTCAGTGACACAGCTAAAAAGTAGAATTAAGACACTCCCACACACATACCCAAACTGAAAAGAATCATCTCATTGTGACTCAGATTCACAGTATCAAACATTTCATGTCCCAAATGGAAACTCCGAAGAAATTTCATCACCCATCTTTGTTCTAGAAGCTGCACGAAAAAAAAAAACCACAACAGCCCTTATCTTCCCGTCAGCCTGACTAAAAATCAGGCGTTTATTTTTCCAATATTTTCCACAAGTACTTGCCTTCCTGACAACCGCTCTCACCACTCAAAATCATTTTAAAGATGCCTTCCTTAAAAAAAAAAAAAAAAAAAAAAAAAAGACACCAAAGCCAACTTTTTCCACATTTAGAGTTCTCCTCATTGCTTCAAGCAAACATAACTTTTTTCCAGAACAGCCGCTCTGAAATTCTTGTGGAAAGACTACAACGTATCAGCTCTCCAGCTTTTAATTGAAATTGCCATTTGATTCAATTGGGAAAGAGCAACGACCTCCGGTGCAGATTCACGTTGACCAAGTACCGTTACAGTTTAGATGCTCCCTTGTAAAAAGGTATTTTGTAGACAGCTATGAAACACATCTCAGTAAGAAGAAATTAAAAAAAAATGGATGCATAACCAAAATCACCAACGCAGAGTAAGGACAAAAGGCAGCAGGCTTGATAGCAAACATGTAAACCCAAACTTGCTCAACCAGGAGTAAAACCGCACTAGGGCTGTGATTCCAGAACTCACACAACAAACGGTGAACAGAGGGACAAAATGCTGGGGAACAGAAGGAACAAAAGACAGCATCATTCTGAGCTCTACAGCACAACTTGAGCCCACAGCACAAGTGAATTTATCAAGCTTAATACTGAAAGATCGAATGTATCAATAAACAAAAAATTCTACTTTAAAAAAGTCAAGTATTTTGGTTTGGTTTTGGGTTTTTTGGTGGGTTTTTTTTTTTGGTGGGTGGGGTTTGTTTTTTTTTTTTTTTATGAGTTGGTTTATTTTCCAGTGGTTTTTGATAGTTGTTTTGGGGGGGTTGTTTGTTTATTTGTTTTTAAACACCACTGATAGGAGACAGAGTCCACCAGAGCAGAGGGACATCTCCAGCTCCAGCACAAGACCTCCCCACGGGGGAACCTTTCTGTCACCTGGGGAGATGCCTTCCACACACAAACCCCATCCACGTTGTCCCCCCGATTCCCCACCAGTGCTATCTGTGGCCGCTGCTGATCTGTTCTCCTGCCAGCCGTATCACACGCTGCGCTGAGTCATTTTAAGCATTAACTGTATCACCCGCGTATTTAACAACCGCACGTATTTATATCTCAGTTACCTCCTCCCCTTGTCAAAATATCCCAGTTAAATACGAAAAATATCTGAACCTCAACAGGTTTTGTTTTGACCTCAGATCCCACGTGACTCAGTAGCGTGGCAGTGCCGATAAGAACCGATATTTTGATTATGTGAAAGCATGACTCTAGTGCAAGCAAGCCCTTAACAGCTGCCTGCTGTCACATCAAGAGATAAATGAAAAGTGAACTTACCTGCTGGCAAGGAAAGGCTTGAAATATCTGCAACGATGAAGAAATACATTTAGAAGCAGAAGGAAAAATAGCTCTAAAATGGCACTGGCCTAATCGTTTTTCTGCAAGGCTGTGCTTGTTTAATAAAGCACATTATCTCAAGCCATTTGCTAGCTGCCAGGCATGCCACATGCAAATCAAAAGCATTTTCCTTGTCTCCCCTTCTTCACGAACAAGATTACCTTTTGCCCACCTAACTGAAGGACGAAGATTGTACTGCGAGGCAATGAATGTAATTACCAGGGCAGAATACGGGGCGCTACGCACAAATTAAGTGTTACATACGGATTTCACCATTCTCACCCACATCATTTCAGAGCCAAAAGTGTCAGGGTTAGTTTTTGCACATGAAGGACATCACTGCATGTTTTCCTTACTCTTAAACCTTGAGAGAAAAGGTAGCCAAGCCTACAAATGGATCAGTATGAAACACAAGAGATAATATTAACAGAAAGGAGAGTGATGTTTTTGTCACGGAGACAACGCGAGACATGGCTGCCGAACATTTTACAGTAAATGCCAAGGCTGTCTTGAGCTGCAATCAACTGTACAAGAACCACTGTCTCAGAATCTAAATAGACCGTATTAAAAAGTACACCCTAAAGAAAGATGAGTATAAATGCATATATATTAAATTTTCCAAAATAGGTAATTATATAAACTGTAGCTCATTATATTCCTTCTGCCTGCTTTTCATACATCTGCTTCTCATCTCAGTACGCGTGATGGTAACTGGCACTTGAGGTGTCGAGAAGAGTTCAGAATAGAAACTACAACCCACGAAAAACTAAAAAGAAGAAATACTTAAAGTCTGTAAGGACGAGGACTGGGAACACACATGAAGGGGTTAACAAAAGCCAAAATAAATGCAACACCAGTATAGGGGGAACTAGTAAAACAAGTGAGAAAAACTGCACTAAACCTAAGAAAAAGGTCTGCACAGTCATTTAGTTAACAGGAGACAGCAATGTTGAGTAATAAAATTGTTGTATTGGGTACAAAATCCATGTGGAAAATGAACTTTAACCACAGGTGTAGCAACTGGAACAGATTCAGAGCTATCAAGGCAAATGGTCACTGCTTTGCCTCCTATTAGAAGAAATAACAAGGCTTAATGAATTTATTAGCGCTGCTCTCACCAACAGATTCCTAACATCATACTTGCTTTCATTTGCAATCGGTGTCTGGGGCTACAAAACATGATAAAACTTGAATACCCAAGAGAATTATACCTGAAATTTAAAGGCAGCCTACTAAAAACTTCAGCAGTGAACTGTAGTACTCTGAGGAGACAATCAAATGGCAACGCACGAAGCTGAAGCACTTCAAATACAACATGAAAATTGCAATAGGACACCTCAAAAAAACCCCAGAAAATACTGCCTGTGTTCTCACAGAACACTTAAAGCTTAAAAAGATAATAAGGTACATTGAAAAGATGCTCATCGTGCTCTCTGTTTGGGAACAAAACCTTCTTATGTAATAAAAAATGCCTTGAGACAGAGAAACCCAGAGAGGACGAGGCTGCACAAACCGCGGGAAGGAAAAACCCCGGAGTCACCTCCTGCAACAGCTCCTGCACGGAATCCAGATCCGCGCATACGGAACGGAGCTTTACTCTGGCAGAGGAACACACAGCAGCAACAATTCATTTGGAAAGTTAAACGAAGAAAAGCGTTGCATCTTCTTCTCTGTTTATTTAAGTTTAATAGTTTCCATGCACTTTTTAGAAGAAAGTCACAAAAAAAATCCTGCTAGTCACTAGGATATACAACATGAACAACCATAGCCACCTGAATAAAACAACTACAATTGTAGCTTAGAAAAATACCGTATTTTTCTACAGTGATAGAAATGAATCCCTAAATTCCATTGATAATTGAAATTAAAGAACATCGAAAAATTTAAGTTAGTACAACGACAAGCTACATTACAATTTTCTTCTAATTCTTGAGGTATTAGAAATCTTTTATCTCTGCGTTTATCGCTCTTGAAGCGATTTGGTTAAGCGTGCCTACACAACAGATTCCAGTAAAATAACAGTAGATAGAACCACCAGAAAAATACATTCTCATATACACACAGGTAGGTGCAAAAACATTCATTTACATTCCAGGGAGTTAGCCATGCAATTGCAAACACCTCCGGGGAAAGCTCTGCAGCTCAGACACGCACGTATTTTTCACCGAAGAAACTCCTGATGGGATCCAGTGTTTGTCCTTGCACCTGCTCCGCTGCGAGAGAGGCCGTTTCCTACCATTAATTGTCACGCACTGGGTTTAAAAACAAGTAGAGCAAAAGAAATGGAAGCCTGAAGGTCATATCCATCCACTCAAAAATGTATAAATGCACTTAGCAAGTTATTTGCATCCTATTTTTCACAGATTTTCATTAAGTTCAAGGCTAATATATCTTAATTCTGGCAAACACCAGCCACTACAGAAATGTCAACTGATAACAGCCTAAACAAAGCAAACACTGTCGCGATTCCGAAGATAAAAGTAACAATTCCGCTTTTTTTTCTGTGTGTGTGTATTCAGACACCACAGCAGCAAGTAAATGTTCACTACCTTCATGTATTTTTATCAGCTGCAGAGTCCCATCAAGAACTTTGATGATACTTCTCACTCTTGGATTTACCCCGTCTCCCCAGCGCTCTCTGATCTCTCCTGGCTTGAAACGTCTTAGCTTTATTCTCCAGATGTGGTTTTCATTTAACATCTAACACTGGAAAACGATAAGCAGATTCTGGCAACGTTTAAAAATTCCCTTCACCGGGAAGCAAACCGAGACTTCACGTTTAGGTAGCTACTCGTTTCAGATCGTGTTTACAAACTTGCCTGCGCTGCTGTGCGAAGGCTGCGGCGTGTAGCATTCAGATCTCTGTGTAGGAGAAAGGCATTCAACGCTGAGATCTTTTAAAAAAAGAAAAGTTAGGCTCCTGATCCGATTTGTGGCTGGAAGGAGAGATGTGAGAGCATCTGGGGAGCTGTCCTGTTGGGGAGGATTCCCTCGGACAATGGAGGCCTGGACAGACTTTTCTCCGACAGCTCCTTTCCTGAACGCATGTGAGTGCTGTCACACAAACCACGTCTCCAGCTCTACAACACGAGCCAATCTTACATTTCTTATCTGCTCCAAAGTAGTTCTTCAAAGTGAAATTAAAAATTAATCAGATTTCACGTGCTTCTACTCCTACTGAAACTTTCAAGGGATCAGTCCAGTCATGTTCTGCATTTATATTTTTACATGTCTTACTGTGCTACTAGGTAGGGAACAAATTGGCAGTCTAAATAGTCAGAAAAATAATTTTTGGATCATATTCTTTACAAACTTTTACATAGCTTGTAAACGTAAACCAGTCCTGAAGGAAAACTGGTTTTATCCCAAACAGATATTGGGAGGGTGGTGCAGACGGCCTCAGGAGGTCCTTTCCAATCAAGGTTTCTCTAACACCATACACCTAACAGGACAGGAAAGAAGCTGTAACATTAGAGGGGCTACAAAGTAAGAAAGCTCTTCAGACAAAAAAAAAAAAACTTGCCAAGTAAACCAGTTACCTATATTAATTCACCAAGGGAGAGAAAAAAAAAAAAAAAAAAAAAAAAAAAAAAAAAAAAAACCAAAAACACACTGCTTTGTAAAATTACAACATTTGTTGAGAATCTCAAGGATTTATCCACGATCATCCAACCTATCAAGCAAAGACCTTGAAGATACGGTGACAGCACACTGGCCAAGGAAAAGCTGTTAAAAAGTTTTACAATATAATTAAAAGATTACATAAACTACCAACTAGATTGTTCCGTACGTGTACTTTTTCTCCTTCATCCTGAATTGCATCCCTTCTTTCTAACCTAAATCTAACCTACCTCTCATTTAGCAGCCTGCAGAGCTTGATGTTAACAGCCCTTTATTACATCATTTCCCATTAAGGCAATTTCAGGGCAATTTTAAAGAGTGACGCAATCAAATCTTTCCTCGTATTAGCCATGTAGAATGAGAAGCAGAAGTAGATCACTTCAACGGCCCATTTTCCCAAACCTTTGATCATCCTTACAAGTCTTTGAACGCTCAAACTATTTTTGCTTTTAGTAGCTTCTCCAATTTGTAGACACCGGCACCTGACACGGTATTTGTAAGTCAACCCTAACAAGCACTAAAAATATCATTTGCTTAGAGTTTTTTTCCCATACTGATGTATTTATTGTGTTTGCCTTCGGCACCGCGGCAGCTGAATATCCACCATCAACTGTCAGTTTTCATCGTTACCATGGGGAGAGATGGGGGATGATTATGGGACAGACATCTCCACGCATGAAATTTGCCGGCATTTTTTTGTTCTTTGGCCAGATCAGAAGAAATTCAGTGTAGAAAACCACACATGTTTTCTTTACAACTCTGTTTCACCAGGGATTCGCATTGCGCTGCAGTCCTTTGTTATCTTTGCTTCAGCTGTGAGCATCAGCAGGAATGGTTTAATGCTTTCATTTCCACCTGTTGAAAAGGTTCACCAGCAAACAGCCCAAAATGAACCGCTACGAGACAGACCCTCCTCGGGAAACGTACACAGCCTGCGTTGTATTTTTGTGAAGTTCTGTTTAAGTCGTAAATTTTAACGCAAGCTGTTGCCTCCGAATCACAAAAGCGTTACAAAATTAAGGTAAGGAAAAGTTCAGAGGACCAACTGTACAGGTTATTTTTTTTTCAGATTATATATTTGGTTGACAAAATATGTACTAGGCACATTTAGTGTGATCATCGCTGTACCTGACATACCTCAAATAGCTTTACACACACACAAGCATAATATTATTACAGCGGCATAAGCATCAGCTAAATTGTCCTGGACCTCAGAAACATGCTCAGTTTATATTTGCTTCCATAACTGACAAAAAATTGACACATCAGTGGCTAACTAACTGCTGCATTCTCCTCACTGCTCCCAATCTCCTGTTTACACCTGCATTCTGCTTCTCACCCACTGTGATTTAAAAACAAAAGCCATGGTCAGTCTCCTTAGTTTAGAGAATCCACAGAAGTCTCTCAAGTTTCCAAGGACAATTTCCCCTCTTGCACTGAGAAATTCCTCCTAAATCACATGGCTTATGGTTATTAAATACTAGGTTTTGGAATTGGAAAAAAAAAAAAAAAAAAAAACCAACAACCAAACAACAACAAACTCAAATTCTGATGAAGATGCTGAGAATAATCCACGTGTTTTCCTTCATCTCAGCTGAACTCTGCCCTGAACTAAAAGGGCACATCCCTGGAAACTTTAAATTTATTTACAACACATACTACCAGTAGCTGAATTTTAGAGCAGACATACTGGACAACAGGAGAATAAACGAAAGAGTTCTGGTGGAAGCTACATTCAAAGAGGTTAAGAGCAGCAAAAGAAATCACTCAATCTTTACTCAAGGCAAGTGGGATCAATCTCATTACCACAAATTCTGTAACTCGCTGTGTATCTGAGCAATTCTGACAAAGAATTTCTTCAATATCTATACAAGTACTGTAAACAACTTTTGCCTATGGGGAAGGGACGTATGGATAGAGAAGGGACTGGAGTAAGGTCCTCAATAATTGGTTTTATTCAGCATCACAAAACAGGTAAATTGAAATCTTCAAGTCTGCAGGTGATATTAAGCTCTTATGGGTAGACAAAAGCCATGGCAATGGGAGAAAAAAAAAAAAATCCCCAAAGGATCTCACAACACAAGTTGCTAAAACACAGCAGATACGCTTCAACATACACAGATGTGATGTAATGCATCTAGGGGAAAAATATTCTGAGCAATACCTCCTCAGCACTTCACACTTGCACTTTCTCCAGTTCCAACTGCAGGAGGAAGGCTGAGTCACTGTTTTCTCTGAAATCATCAGCTCAAAGTTCAGTAGCTGACCAAAAGAAAAAAAAGGCAATAAAACATTGTGTATCATTAGGAAGTGTACTGAAAAAAAAGTACTTAAACACGTCACCGTACAGAACAACAGACCATCTACATCCTTGTTCAGCTCTGGTCTCTGCACCAGGGAGAATGCATGGTGGACTTCAAGAAGGTCTAGAGCAGGGCAGCTGCGGAAGCAGGCGCCATCAGCAAGTTCAAAGGCAGTTGTCAGATCCACAGCAGGTTGACAAGGAAAGATGGGAAGGACTGGTCAGAGAGGTACCTGCTGACGTCCCTGACGCAATGGGCGTGCCAAGGAAACACAGGGCCAGGCGCGCAAACTCTAACCAACATCTGCTGGTTGGAGGGTCACTGGTCTCATCCAGCAGCGCCTCTTGTGTTTTTAAACTCCTCGCCATGGCTCTGTGAGGACAGTCACGAGCTTTAGGTGTGAGCGGTAAGAATACCTTCTCAACCAGAAGTGCTGTTTTAAGGATGTTGGCTACATTACAGGAACATTCTTATCTTTTAATGGCTTATAGCAAAAGGAGACACTAACTCTGAGCAAGCCTAGGAAACTTTAAATCCACTTCAGATGTTTAAGGAGGGACGTCTGTGAGCTGGCAGGGGTTCAGATCTATCAGGAATATCTCCAGCACTACGACCTGTGATCATGTAATCCTGACAGAAATCCTGTCACGTTTTACGAGCCTGACAACTCAGGCCCTCAGGCAAGCTCAAGGAAAGCTGGAGACGCGCACTCCACCTGCCCCCTCCTTTGTACTAGAGTGCTGCTTCTTCTAAGTGATAGGTTCAGTGGAATTTTCTTCAATAAAACCATTGTCTTGACATTGCTTGCCATCACTGAACTTCCCTTGTCATTTTCCGTGACAGGCTGGTGACATGCCGAACCCACGTTCTCAGAAGGTGACAGGATTTTATTGCTCCCGTACTCAAATACAAATTAGCACTCCAGGTCTGACAGAAACTCGGCGAGAGCACGTAGATGTCTGAGAATGTAAAACACGTTTTCCCAGGTACAGAATGGAATACCAAGGACCCAACCAGGAACACGAGAGCATTAGGAGAAAGTACTTCAGGCAAAATACTAAAAAAGTCACTCAAATGGAGCTACAGATCCCAGAACATAATGGAAGAGAAAACTAGTTTCTGGTGTGTTTTCTTGTTCTTGTTCTGAGGGTTTTTTTTCAGGGAATTTGAGGGTTTTGTTTTGGTTTGCTTTTAAAAGGATAACCAGTTAAGATTTAGAGTAACAGACGCCCAATGTAACCAAAAACCACTCAAAGTTTGTTTTTGAATACTAAACCAGTATTTTGCAAGTTTGTTGGGTGTGGGTTGTTATTTTTTTTAAAGATGAATTCTTAGAAAGTTGGGAGAGTCATTTCCCCTCATGTTCCACCGCTGTAGAATTATGCCGTTTCCATGGCTATGGCCCACACATGAATTCCATTGTTACTGCAGTTTTGCAGAAGCTAGAATTAAAAGTTTTAAGTTTTTTCATTTGAAATTACGGAACATTCGAGACAAGTGAGAGAAAGCTGAAGGTAATCAATGGCAGCCAGCATGGAGGGAGGGAGAAAGAAATTTAAAGGACAGCTTTCCAGTAAGGAACGCACATCAAGGAGTTTGTCACAAGTTAAACAGAAGATTAGCACCTTTGCACATGCATTGTGCTTAAAATGGAAAAAAAAAAAGGTTACTAGTTAACACTTGTAAGCATGAAAAGACTAACTTAGTGCCTAAAAAAAAAAAAAAAATAAAAGTTTTCCTTGATCCCAACAGGATTACTGCAAGGCATTCAAAGCGAGCCTGACAGCAGCTGCAGAAGTTTTGTTCTGTACAGAAATCTGCCCAATAAATAAGATGAAAACTATTTTTAACAAGAATAGTGGGGTTTTCTTAGTCTAATACTGACGGTATGGATGGAGAAAAATTTTGCTGCAGTTAGAGCTTTGTCCTCAAAGTGAAACATAACAACCCTTTACAACAAATGGGCACTTCCCCAGCATTTGGCTGAGGGCACTTCCAGCCAGTGCAGGAGTCTGAAATCAGTTCTTCAGCGAGACGTGACAATTTTGGATTTTGACAAGGCAAGAAATAAGAGGGAACTGAGGACAGCTCACGTTTACCACCACAGGAACAGGGAAAACTCCTTCAGTGTAATCTGGTTGTTTCAGCAAATCTTGCACATCTTCCTAAGGACACTGTATTGTCTGGAGGCAAAACATGCTGCAAAGTTAATTCTAGTGGAGTTTTGATTATTTTTTTTTTCTTTCTGGAAGAAACAGTAAAAAAAACTTTCCAAAACCTAGGTCACAGAGGAATATGGTTTTAAGAACCACCTAGATTGAATAAATTATTTGTCAAAGCACAGAGCAGATGCAGAGCAATGAGAATTACCAAGGAGATAAACACCAACATTATTATTTCTATCGTTACACAACCATATGTAATTATTTTTAAGTCAAAAAGACACAGAGCCTACCTCAGGGTCTGAAATAGAAACTTAAGGGCACCAGAAAGAAAGACATCAAATCAGCAAAGGGTCAATGAGTCGTGATGGAGCTGTGTATTATGCATTCATCTAAACTGACGTAATTAATTTTTCTTGCCTAACCATTCTATGATAGCAGTATTTGTGTTAGGTCACCTGTCTCTGCCCCACAAGGCAGAGGCACCAGCAGAAATAGAGAAAAATCTTCTCCCAGCTGGTTCTCTGTCCCCTTTTACACAGTTTTCCAGATAAAAAAAAAAAAAAAAAAAAAAAAAAAAAAAAAAAAAAAAAAAAAAAAAAAAAAAAAAAAAAAGACGGAGAATGAATTCAGACAGCAAAAAAGTACGACAAGTGAGGCAGGGAGGAACCACAGGCAGAAAAAAACAGCAGCAAAAGAAAAACACACATGTCCACCAGGACAAAGAAACCAAAAGAGATGACTGACAAAAACTAGATTATGAAAGGAAAAAAAAAAAGGGTAGGGGGGAAAGCAAGACTGCAGACAGAAGAATTTCAGTCCACGACACGAGACAGGCTTTCTTCTCCTAATTGGTTCTGTCACGTCGCCGCGGAGCGACTCTGAAAAGACGGCGCCGTTCGTGTAAGCGGGAAACCCCCAACACGCCTGTTCTTGGATCAAACAGGAGTCCCGGCTGGCTGACAGAACACCACACGCGTGCAACTTCCATCTTCCGTTTGCTGCGACTTCCCACCGCGGCCGTTACTCGTACCGGCAAAGCCAGCAAGTCCAATAGTTTGTTTCTAATACGGTAACGAGCATGTATGATTAATGGGTTCTCATATCCACAAACCAACCGAACAACTTCAGCCTGGCATCATTAAGATTCTATCAGTCCTGAATTACAATTTAAGAGAGTATTTTTCGCCTTAATCTGCTGCTCTATTTAATCAATTTAACGCACAGTAAAAAACTTAATTTGACAAGATTGAATGCATTATTTCTCTCTGCCTCTGGCATGAAACAGATTAAGACCACCAGAAATACTTGCAGAAAGACTGAAGATTCATTACATCTTAGGTGGCAGATAGTTATTAGATATGCTAGAAACTCCACAGTCTGCAGACCCAGTACTGTGTGTGGGCTTTGCAGTTACCACAGAGTTACCCCCCAGCAGCCAGCTCCAGTCGCACCTCCTGCACAAGCCACGACTGGGACTTTTAAAGTCAAAGCTCAGAAAATATTATTTCATACACGACTAACAGACTTCACAGACAGTAGGGAGATATAGCAAGGATAGCAAAGACCAGCCCTGAGGAGAAGGACTTGGGAGTGATGATGGACGAGAAGCTCAACAGGAGCCGGCAATGCACACTTGCGGCCCAGAAGGCCAACGGCATCAAGAGGAGCGTGGCCAGCAGGTCGAGGGAGGGGATTCTGCCCCTCTACTCTGCCCTGGTGAGACCCCACCTGCAGTACTGTGTCCAGTTCTGGAGTCCCCAGCATCAGAAGGACATGGACCAGCTGGAGAGGGTCCAGAGGAGGGCCAGAGGGCTGGAGCACCTCTCCTATGAGGACAGGCTGAGAGAGCTGGGGCTGTTCAGCCTGGAGAAGAGGAGGCTCCGGGGAGACCTGACAGAAGCCTTCCAGTACCTCAAGGGGGCTGCAGGAAAGATGGGGAGAGACTCTTCAGTAGGGCCTGTTGTGACAGGACAAGGGGTAATGGGTTTAAAATAGAGGGAGGTAGATTCAGATTAGATATTAAGAAAACATTTTTTACCCTGAGGGTGGTGGAACACTGTCCCAGGTTGCCCAGAGAGGTGGTGGATGTCCCATCCCTGGAAACATTCCAGGCCAGGTTGGATGAGGCTCTGAGCAACCTCATCTGGTTGGAGATGTCCCTGTTCCTCAGGGGATGACCCTTGAGGGTCCCTTCCAACCCAAACCATTCTATGATTCTACAACTCTCAATTTATATACACTTCACATCTCCTGTGTAGGCTCCTGGCCAAACCCAGGTTGGAAGAATTCACAGGTCAGAACAGAACGAGTTCCGACTCCAGGTCCCTGCCATCTCAGTGAGATAACAGGCAGCTTACAACCCTACCCAAAATTGATCAAGGTTCAATTTAAACTAATTAGATTACCCACAGAAGTGTGCAAATACAATGAAAGAAGGCTGCCGTGTGGGAACGTTCAGATGTCCACGCAGAGTGGTTTGAAGCTGCAAGTGAACACGTTACAGGAGACACCTCCCAGTCAGCCCCGAGCTGGATGTACCCCGGCAGTCCTGGGGCCAGACTGGACACGGTTCTCCAAGAAGCAGCTCCTGTCATCCCAGGGCCAAGGCTACAGCGTGACGGGACTATTTGTGCTGTGAAATGAACACTTCTGCCTTCAGGGCTGTCAAACCAATTTTCCTCACAAACAATTAACAGCCCAATCGTAAGGGCAGCAGCAGCAGGGAAAGCAATCTTGGCAGGAGTGCTGGTCACAAAACACACTCATTGCTTTCTTGGGTAAAAATCATTAAGTCCCTTCGTAACTCTGAATTACCTTGTATCGATGAGTATTTAAGTATTCCAAAGCACTGCAGATCTATTTTAAGTCTATCAATTTTGTATCTAGATTGAACTTCTAGAAATAGAAATTTTTTTCCAATACAAAATGCATCTACGATTAAAAAGCCTGAAATTCACTATTTCTGCTGATGAAACAGTACCTATTTGGTACAGCCCTGTGCAGGCTGGACTCAGTGAGCAAATATCTTCTGTACAGAGATAAAAATTCAAGATCACAAAGAACTGAGCAGAAGAAACGTGTGCTTTTGCCTCAGCAATGAGAGCTGGAAAGCAGTAAAACCAAAGTGTTTCATACCCCAATATAACCTGTAGGAAATTACGCCAACAAGAGTAACAAAGCCTAAACCAAGAAAAAACAGCATTAAGCTTTTTAAAAGTCTTCCCTGACATTGTAGTTTATTTGTTACCACACCATTTTACATGCCTGAAAAAGCAATGCCAGCTCACCTCTTTTGTTATTTCAAACAAGGAGAAATTATTTGAGGACTATTCTCCAAAAAGCTTTTCCTTTTCTGATCATTCCTTGAGCACAGAAGGAAAACCCAGTAAAAAAGCCATCCAGCTTTCTCAGCTCTTGATCCACCTTGAAGTCAGACGCCACCAAATGTCACAAGAGTAAGAACACAGAGTCAAACTTGGTCACAATGATTGTGAAGAAAGAACTGACGGTTGTTTCACGCACCTTCAACCTCGGTAAGGCAAAGGTGGTGAACATTTTTTAATTACACTGTGATGTAGCTTTCAGTTTATCGTGTACGAAGTGTCAGGTACCCACAGCAGCTGAATTTATTTAAAATCCATTGTAATGATATCTTCTATCTCCCATAATGTGCAGAACACATATGCAATGCTTATTAAAAAATTAAAATTAACTAAATACTGAAACAGCATCGATTTCATCCAGATCTCTTTTCCCCAGTCCTCCCTCTCCAAATTGCTGGTGAATGCACCCTAAAGCTCACCCTCAAAAAACCCGTTTGAGTTCAAGCTTACAAACAAGAAAGAAAATGGCAAATAAACGCCTTATTCAAATTTCCAATAATTATTACAAAAAACTCATTTTCAGTGCAAGCTGCTTCAAGACCTAAACAGGTTCAGATTGGATGTGAAATTAAATTTGCTCAAAAACGTTCAAGTAATTCTGGCACAAACTCATCCAGCTACTGCACAAGGATGCCAGCATTCCAGGAACTTCTGAACACATACATCTTCTGCTGATACGCAGAAAGAGATCAAATTAAAGAAATGTAGGGTGCACTTATCCCAGTGTCAGCTCCGGTACAGTTAATATTTATTTCATCATTCTGCAAATTAAGCATTTGTGACAGCACAAAGGAATTCCAGGCTGCATACGCTAACGACATGTCACAGAACAGGGAGCTGAAATAATTCCTACTTTGTATTTGCCTGCTGCAACCCCGCGGAAGAAGAAATGCAAAAGTTCTTAATAACAGGATAGTGAAAGCTCGGAGCAAACCGGAGGAAGCTCAAAGAACGGAAGAATTATTCTCGGCCTGAATGACAGGGATGCTAACCCTGCTGGCACATGAATGCAATTTAAGTCAGTTCATTTACCTCCTTTCTCCCAATTCCTGAGTCACAGAGCGGTGGCAAAAGTCACGAGGCCAGAACCAAACCTATGGTGTCTCTATTTCCACAGCTAAGAGATTCATTTGTCCACCCATTCAGCAACGTGAAACCCACCCCCTGACTAGATTTTTTAAGTTTTCAGACTTGTTCTTACCTCAGCAGCTGTAAAGATCACTTCACTTTTTACAGGGCAAAGGAAAAACAAAAGCAATGCCAGAAAGCTTCTGAATTTAAAATGCAAGACTAAGATGCAAACGAATGGCGCAGCATGGTGCTTAATGGGACAGCCAAGACCACCTTACACACGTCCAATACAATTTTACCTTCTCAAAATATTACAATATCTTAATATATTGTTTTGAAATCTAAAAAAAAAAACCAAGAAACTTCTCTGAATAGATCGAATAAAGCATTATTTACCACACATCCTTATACTCGACACCATCACAGTGTTCAGAACGTTCTTGAGCGAGGAGAAAGCACAACCACCACCGGTGTGGCCCCTTCATCCCAATGCACCTGTACAGTAGCAGATCTTCCACAGAACTCACCCCACCTGCTGCTACCTGCCTCCTGACAGCCATTCTCCAACCCCATCCCTACCTCCTTGCTACAAGCTGGCAGGAAGAATCACGCTGCTCTGGATGGTTCGAGGTTTCAAGGGTAGCAGTTTGGAGGACACCATGTGTGCATCCTGATGTCGGCAGCCTGAAATCAGCAGCTCTGTTCAGCTGTTTTGAAACTTACAGAATCACAGAACAGTTTGGGTTGGAATGGACCTCCAAAGGCCATTCAGTCCAACCACCCTGCAAGGAGCAGGGACATCTCCAACCAGATCAGGTTGCTCAGAGCCCCGGCCAACCTGGCCTGGAATGTTTCCAAGGATGGGGCACCCACCACCTCTCTGAGCAACTTGCTCCACTGTTTCATCATCTTCATTGTGAAAAAAAAAAAAAAAATAAATCTTGCTCATATCTAATCTCAATCTGCCTCCTCCTAGTTTAAAACCATTACCCCTTGTCCTATCACAACAGCTTCTGCCTCTGTGCTGGACTTGGTAGGAACCAGTTTGTGGTCAAAAAGTGTGTGGGTGAGGATAACAGAGATGGTAAGTAGCACAAGTGTAATTCTTTAGGAAAGCAAGGCGATAACAGACAATGCTGTCATTAAGAACATGACCACAGACAGAGAAAGCGTGATGTCAGGGGTGGTGACCTGTAATGGTTTCATCCTGTCCTTCTCTGTGCAGAGAAGAAGGGTTTCATCTGGTCCAAACTGCCTCTTACAGACAACATACACAAACAGGCTTATCCCAACCATCTACCATTACAGTTTACTAGCTAAAACTTGAGGTGATCTAAACCTCAAAGAAAACAATACCAACAGATGACTTTTTTTTGCATGTAGACTTTTCTAATTAAGATATCTTCACATCTGTCTGTAGACATCAATGTCAATAAATCTGGCAATTATATACTGCTCTAAAATTTAAAGTCCAGAAATTAATGAGATACTGTTCCAAAAATCATGAAGTGCAGTTTTGAGGTTGAGTAGACAGCAGTGACTTGCCATGACTCGTCTTGAGGCCTCTTTCCAAAGTACTAACAGGAATGTAAAACACTTAAGTTTCCACCTTTCTGACCTGCCCTACACCCAAAACATCTATTTCTGAAAAGTTTGAAGAAAAATACTACTGTTTGGCTTTTTAAGAAGTTAATAGTAAGAGAATATAGAGTGCCAACTCCCCTCCTCTTCCCCAAAGTGAAAAAATGCCAAGCTAGAGTCAAAAACTAAGGATTTTGTCTTGATCTAGATTAGTCTTTGCAGAGCTTAACTCCCCATTGTCTCCTCATTCTCCATCCCAAACCCTGAAACTAAAGCCACTCAAAATGCAAGTATGTTGCTTGTACAGTGGGGGTAAGCAAATACAGTCGTTTCACCACAAAATGGTTCCAATGACTTGCGCTCCCTTCCATGCCGATCATTAATGGACACCTTATCTCCTAAACTGCTGGTTGAGGGAGCCAACCTACTACATCTCATGTGGTAAGGCCAGCACAGCTTTCCCTCCTGACACCAGATTTTTCAATGACATCTCAAAGACAAAAGAACAAACAAGTAACCCTCACTCTACCTGCTGAAGAGTTAAGACAATCTCAGTGTGTTCCATTAACTTTTAGCAGCTCATCATGATCAGAGACAAGGCTTCCTGGGGGTAAGCAGCTCTTCTCAACTGCTGAACTCAACAGTTGCTCTCTATCACAGTTCTTGGTGGGCTTCCAAAATCTTCGTTATGACCAAGACCCTTTAAAGATAGGTATGTTATTGAAATGAAAGGCAATCAACTGTAACCTTGATTAAAAACCAAAACAAATACACACTTACATGCTTCTAAGTAGCATAAATTATTAAAAATAACTCCTCCAGCCTCATACAACAGCCACATTCGTGGACTGGATTTCAGCCCCAGTTACTGGCTAAAAACCAACATTAGTGATGGAAAGCTCCAGAAAACTGAGGTCCGACTTCTCCGTTCTTGGGAAACTGAACGTCATGAGATGGACAGCGTGAATGGTAAGAGTGCAGAATTTCCAAATATTTCACATGCAAATAGCATTACTTTCACATTAGAAAACTTCTTAGCACTAGTGATTTCTTATTTAGTTCTATTCTTATTTTCCCTTCATATTTACAAGCATTTCAAAGGGTAACTTGCACAGCAAAATTAGCTAGCCTCAAGTTCGTGAAATCGGTAAAATATGTGAACCGCATGCTTAAAACAGACAGTAATTTGTAATTCGGATGCCTTGCTTTCAGAACCACCATTGTGTTAAAGCGTGGAGCTGGAGATGAACTAACCGCAACTCAGAAATCAATATTTAATCTGCAGTCAGTGTACGAGTTAAATATGTAACAGAAAGTATCTACAAAATGTGTAGATTCTAAACCACAAAGTGAAATAAATACCAACATGCACTACCCACAGCCTCAGCAATTACAGACTCAATACTTCAATTTTTTTTTTTTTTTTTTAAATATCCTGCTTTTAATAAAGATTTGGGAACAATCACTTCATTTAAGCTACATACAGCACAGATGTGCCGTTATTTGCATAATCCACAACCTGTTTTTTCCTGTATATTTCTCCTTCTGGGACAGGGAATAAAGGAGGCTTGGAGGCATTTCCTTGTCCTTGGGCTGCTCACATCCCTGACTACTTCCCTCCTTCAAATTTTGGCATTCTTCAGAAATTTGAGATACAGCAGACAAATCACAGAATCACAGAATGGTTTGGGTTGGAAGGGACCTTCAAAGCCCATCCAGTCCAACCCCCCTGCAAGGAGCAGGGACATCTCCAACCAGATCAGGTTGCTCACAGCCTCATCCAACCTGGTCTTGAGTGTTTCCAGGGATGGGGCGTCCACCACCTCTCCGGGCAACCTGGGACAGTGTTCTCCCTCCTCATTGTAAATAAATTTCTTCCCAATATCCAGTCCGAATCTGTTTCCCTGTATTTTGAAACCATTACCCCTTGTCCTATCGCAACAGGCCCTACTGAAGAGTTTTTCCCTGTGTTTCCTGTAGCCCCCTTGAGGTACTGGGAGGCCACTGTAAGGTCTCCACAGAGCCTCCTCTTCTCCAGGCTGAACTCTCTCAGCCTGTCCTCACAGGAGAGGTGCTTCACCCCTCACCTGCTGGCCACGCTCCTCTTGATGCAGCCCAGGACGCGGTTGGCCTTCTGGGCTGCAAGGGTGCACATTGCTGGTTCATGTTGAGCTTCTCGTCCACCAGCACTCCCAAGTCCTTCTCCTCAGGGCTGCTCTCCATCCATTCTCCGCCCAGCCTGGATTTGTGCCTGGGATTGCCATGACCCAGGTGCAGGACCTTGCACTTGGCCTGGTTGAACTCCATGAGGTTGGCACGGGCCCACCTCACCAGCCTGTCCAGGTCCCTCTGGATGGCATCCCTCCCTTCCAGCGTGTCGATGGCACCACACAGCTTGGTGTCATTGGCAAACTTGCTGAGGGTGCACTCTATCCCACTGTGTACATCACCAACAATCAAAAATCAAGACATGTCCTTGCTTCAAAACACATTTTAGGTATGTTTAACGATAAGAGAGCACGTGCAAAGTTAACAGGATTTCCTGAACAGACTGCATATGACCTCAAGCAATCATCACACCAGCAATACAGAAAGCATGGACGCTGCAGAGAAGAAAACCAATATTAACTGAAATGTGCCCATCAGCAGAAATTCTGGATTGCTGCCACCTAAGAGGACTGAGAAAAATAACAATTCTACCATCCCCAAAAGCAACAAGACTTTTGTTCAGTTTCTATAATCAACTACACCTTCTATAAGAGCAAAAATTCTAGATCTGAGGTCAAGCTTTGGGCCTTTCCTACAAACTGCCTTCTAAATGTTCGCAGGTTCCCGCTCATTTATCTTGAAAAACTATTTTGAAGAAATGGGAAAAAAAAAGAAGTTAACACTAAAGTAACAAATTCAAAGTAAACTCCACTCAGCTTACCCAAATAACAGAGAAATTTTTTTTTTTGTCACAAAAATATTTTACAGTTCAGATGCAAGTATCTCTGTACGGATACAGATCCATCGGCACATTAACAGTGTCACTTACTGCTCTCCTTACGTCATTCTTTCTCCTTTCCAGGAGAGAGTTGCATTTACGTCATGTTTCCAAAGATAAGTGTTTGTTATCAAAAGTAACATCAAAAATATTAATTCATTGTATTAGTGTAAGGATTCAGTAATTTTTATGTCACTGGAACTCTGGATTTAGCACAGAGCTCTGTGTCTTAACCTATTCCCTCAATAAGCAGGCAAGTCACCAGTGGAAGTCTCACACCACATCCATGTTTACACACACTCCAAGTAAATCTCCAGGTAGCTTTGGCTTGGCTTCTCTGCAAACCTTATGAACAGGAAACCTCTGAACTGAAGCCCAGATTTCACCATTTCATCACCAGACCTCCTATTCTTCACTGACTACTTACATCCATACAAGATCTCCTGGAGAAAGTGGATTTCAAAATAAATAAAAAAAAAAAAAAAAAATTAAAGAAGAGAAAGTCACTCAAGTCTTCCTCCAAAAAGACAGAGGTCATCATTTAACAGCCACCTTCTTTTAGAGTCACACCTTCTTTTAGAGTTCCCCTCACTACAAGAAAGACATTGAAGCCCTGGAACGTGTCCAGAGAAGGGCAACAAAGCTGGTGAGGGGTCTGGAGCACAGGCCTTATGAGGAGCGGCTGAGGGAGTTGGGATTGTTCAGTCTGGAGAAGAGGAGGCTCAGGGGAGACCTTATAGCTCTCTATAACTTCCTGAAGGCAGGTTGTGATGAGCAGGGGCTTGGCCTCTTCTCCCAGGCAACAAGCAGGCCCCGAGGAAATGGCCACAAGTTGTACCAGAGGAGGTTTAGGTTGGACATGAGGAAAAACTTTTTCTCCCAAAGAGTGGTCAGGCACTGGAATGGCCTGCCCAGGGAGGTGGTGGAGTCGCCGTCCCTGGCAGTGTTCAAGAGGCGGCTTGATGAGGAGCTACAAGATATGGTTTAGTAGCTCTGGCAGCAATGGTAGTGGGAAGACGGTTGGACTAGATGATCTCATAGGTCCCATCCAACCATGTGATTCTATGATTCTATGATCTGGTTAGGATTTCGCACAGAGCTAGAAGGACAAGGCTCAGGCTGGGTACAAATACATCCGATGCTCAGGGATTCTTTTTTAAGGTATCCGAGAGGATTAATCCATAGCCCCTAACACCGTGCAAAACGGAGCTGCACGTAAACATTCTGTTTGCTTGCTTGTTTGTCAAAAACAAAGATTATTACACTGAGGCTTCCATGGTAAATTATTCCCCATAATAAGAATCTAACTGAAATGTGTAAAGTGATTTGTAAGAGGCAGCATACATTGAAGGCAGAGGAGCACAACCTGAATTGTTCTTCTTAAAATAACTATGATGTGATATGGTTCAGACTCCCAGGAATATTACTACTGACAAAACAAATCAAAGAATTCCAGAAATGGGAGAAAGTTAAAATACATGGAGTATTACAGTATTAGAAAAAGCCTACCATTCCTGTAGCATGCTGCTCTTACAGACATGGTTTAGAGCAAAGGAGCAGGCTGAAAGAACTCTGATGACAGCTGCCCGATTCCTTCGGACCTTGCCGTCTGCTGTGATTCTGCCAAGCTTTTATCGTCCTGTCCTGGAAGTTAAACCGAGCAGACTGATCCCGAAAGAGGGAAATGACAACACAACCACCTGCTCACAATACATCCCAAAATAACCTGGTACGCCAAAGTCGGAGTCCTGTTGACAACGATGACTTTTCAAAGTGCCCTTTTCCTTTCCACGCTTTATATGCTATTTTATTGACATAACAAATGACCTTTTTTAAAACGGGCATCTCTGTTAGCCATTTAAAGACCCACCTTCCACAACAGGGCGAGGAACGGACTGTGTTACAACAGACCTTCCACCTGTCATTGAAGGGCAGTATTTCAGTGGCACCTGGAACAGCTATTAATAACCTCTGCTAAGCAATTAAGGCTCCCTCTCGGTACAGAGCATTGTATCTCATTTAATGCATTCACTTACGGGTGCAGTTACAGACTTTTATTGCCTTCTTGTGTCCTCTTCATCCTCTTTAATAAGGAAACGTTGCCTAAGCTGCGTTTGGACAGAATATTGCCCAGGGAATCAACGCTGTCTTCTTTGCTTCTTGCCACAGAAGAAAGGGGGGGGGGGGGAAGTACTGATTCATAGCTACCAGTAAAAAACAAACAAAAGAAATCACATCACTTCTGACAGTCATCTACTCTATACTCAAGATGACAATATGTGTGGACAGTACACAACATAATCAAAAATAAAGCACTATTTCTTCCAATTCCTGCTACTGTAAATGGATTTAATGAAATTCAAGCACATGAAAACACAGCATGACTTCCAAAACGTAACAGTCACCACTTTTGGTCCACCAATCCACTGGCCAAATACTCTGCTCCCCAGTTGGAACATTTCAAACTGACAATCAGCAGCACAAGCACACTGAACAGAAGAAAGCTTTTTATAAATATATTCTACTCAACTACAAGCTTAGCAAACTCAAAGCATTTAGTTTCAAAAGAAACTGGCATCTGAAGAACTGTGATGCATTAGGAAGACTTACGCAGCTCGAGGTCCCAAAGAAATAAGAGAATAAGGAAACCAAGTTGTCTACAAGCGTCTGGCCACGAAGCGGAGCCAGGCCATTGAAAGGATCTGCACTGGCTGTTCACACGTAACCGGTAACGCGTCCTACAAACAGGTGAGAAGGAAAGACGTCACATCAGAGGCTTCTAACACTGTATCGTGTGACTTTCCACCGGCTTTACGAGTAGGTAAGAACAACCAGCTATGCGTGTACAAAATGAGATTACCAGCAAGGCGGTGACACCGCAGAAGATCTGGAGGTTTTAGTGAATCCAAAGGCAATAAGAACTATTGAGGCTACTGAGAGAAGGGGAAAAAAATAAACAAACTAATATTAATGGTGGGACTTGTGAACAAGGGGTGCCCAACATAATGGAGACAAGCAATCCTTTCATTTTATGCAATGCTGGTAAGCGTTAAGCTGGAACATCAGGCCCTGTTTTGGGCACAGCACAGTATCTACCAGCCCTGAATGTCCTGAGGAGCGCGATTCCCTGCGTCTCGGGCAGTGCTAACAAACACGTTTCAGGAAGCATACTCCAGACTGCTTCTCTTCGGAGGAAGTTCTCCATGCACGTCTGCCAGGAACAACCCAGATCCTTCCCTTACTGCAGCACACACAAACCAACCTTGGCAACCCCTGCGCGGTCACTTGCTCGTCCCGCTGCCTATCAAGCCAGCCAATATTTTTTCCACAGTATTTTATGATTTGTTAGTATGTTTGTATCCACTAACTTTCCTTCTCTTATAGGGACACTCATTACAGCCTGGTCTACAACTACAACTCAAGATGTTACGCCAATAACAAATGCTATCACAGAAGATAACAGGAAGCCTGGCAAGTGTAACCTAGTTTACAGGTAAAAATTGAAATTTTCAAGCCTTGAAAAGATTACAGGCTGGTTTGAATTTTTGTCTTTTTGATGCTCTCAGAAACTTCTCCTCAAGCTTTCTCTTTACAAGCAGGAAGGCAACACCGTTTTCAAGGTGCACTGAAAGGCTGATATGGAGCTGATCCACACAGTGTCCAAAATTTGGCCATATCAGAAGGTCGTTCTACCACCCAGCAGTGAGGAGCACACCATCATGGATTATCTTGTACAAGAACCATCTGGATGAATGATTCTGAATATCCTGCTGCTTTTAGAAACTTCCCTAGACCAGTTAAATAGTTTTGTGCGTTTCCTTCAACGAATAACAGGCAGCACAGATCTTAACCCATTAACCAAAACAGAGGATCAAAGGAAGATTATACATTACCAGTGAGCAAACGAAGTGTTCTCATAGAAACAGAGCTGCAGCAAACTTCACTGCAAATACAGCCCTGCGTTCCCAAGAGCTCAACGTCTATTTTTAGAGAAGTGATAAATACACCAGTGGGATGGAACAGAACAGCCACAGTGAAACAGAATTAGTTTTGCTTTTTAGACCAGTAAAATAGGTTGCATCCACCTTCAGGACAACTCTAAGTAAAAGCCTGCCACCATAACAGCTAAAAAACATGTACCGGCATGCCTGACTTTAGGTATGAGAACTATTCCTACCAATTTGAACATGTCAACATGGTTGCATAAATTTTAACAGGTACTTGTTTGCAAGGCTAGGATGAAGAAAAATTGTCACCCCAAGATGAGGCTAAGAATCCGCTCTGTGAAAAAGTCTCAACATTTGCATGCTGAAATAATCATAGAACGGTGCGACGTACAGGCTAATGCCCCGATGTATGGGGAAAAGCCTCATGGATATTTAATCAAGTCAAGCATTCAAAAATCTGCAATTTAAACAGTCTGGAAGGTTGCAGCAGCACTAGATGGCTATGTCTGGCATCATCAGAATGTCCTACCGCAGACCCATCCAAGTTGTATTACAAAGGAGTACTATTGACAGAGTCAAACTTTGTTTTCTGCTTTGCATTTCCCTACTCACGCTTACCAGAAGGGCTAACAACCAAAATAAATAATTTGTTTTGGTAGACACAAGACCTTTGGCACTTCCAGAGGGAAGACTGAAGCTCTCCTCCATTCTACCTCAGTAACATATTCCAAGACAATCCAGACAGGCTGAGGTTTTATTAAGCTCCGCTGAGGGATGAGATAACTACGGAGAATATCAAACACTGACATTTCTGTAAAAGACAACAGTTGCTCTGGGGACAGGCTGAGGAACAACTACGCCGAGCGAAGGCCAGGACAAAGAATTCAGGAAAGCGTTAAGCGCCACACAACCGGGTTTGTGTTCGTTACGCTCAAGTTCATTGCTTTAAAACTCGTGTTGCCTGCCAATGGAGAGCACAGAGCCCTTCACGGTAAGAACCCAGCCAGAGAGAAGAGCGCGTTCTGCTCTGAGCCACTGGTGAACTCACACACGCCTGTGAACCCTTGGAAGAAGCTGAAGTTGATCATAATCTTGGTGGAAAAGTAAATCTTTCTCCAATGGTCCAAAAGTCCATAATAATAAACCCGCTGACAAGCCCAGCAAAATTCCACTTTCAGAAGCCAGAAGGAACTATAAGCACACAGGTGTTATTGGCAAGAAGCAATGTACATTCATTATCTTGACATCTGAGAACACAGTGGTTATTCTTTATAGGTTTAAGTGCAAACTGAAATCTTTTGAAAGATATTTTCTATCAAGAAGGGAAAAGCTCTGAAAGCTTTAGAACAAGATTACCCACATAATATCCAAAACGGAGAAAACATGGAACTTTAAGATTTCATTAGGTAAGCGTTTCTTACTGTAAGAGATAAAATGGAACATTAATTTATCCATCTGCCCCACTGTTTTTAAATGAGTGCTATACTGGATACAACAAGGTTGCTCATCAAGTACTAGTTTTAACTTCAACTGAAAGAAAACCATAAAGTTGGAAAGCATGTGATGTCACTTGCAGTAGGGATACAGGAGAAGTTCTTTTGGAAGCTGGTCCTTAGGTGGAAGTGCTAGCACCACCTACTGTCAATGGCTGTTCCACACCTTTGAAAACACACAGTAAATCCCCGTACAGTTACGCGTACTTCTACTTACAGAACCCCTGCGCCAGCTCAGTGCGTAAAGGCCAGCCTGAGGAATAAGTCAGAATTACAAAGCTAAACAGAACTGCTGTTCATAATCCCTTCCCATTGATAAATGTCTTCTGCGTTTGCTAATAAATAATCAGAGTAAATAACTAGCATCAGGAAGAAGACAAAGAACACTTTATGAGCTGAAGCAATTAAGTGTCATCTATGCAGTCAGGGTTTCTGAATGATATTAGAATCATTCAGTCAATTTTTCCATAGTCATTGTGCTTTTCTCTTTCATGGACACATGCCTTGGATATCTGTAGGCATAACTGCCAAGTACTTTCAGGTGCTAAATCAGCGAGAGATCTTCTCTGAGTGGAAATTTTCAGTGTTACAAGAAAAAAAAATGGCATATCTGAGCAGGGATCTAAAATTGAAACCTTTGACCCCGAGATCTGTGACTCCATCCAGTACAGGTGCTAATAATACCATAAGATGAATGGGAAAACCACGGAAAAATCCACCCTGTAAGAGATGGGCTTGAGGAGTGCGGTGAATAGCCAAGTATATTTTTGGTACCAAAAAAGACAGCGGTTCTGCAGAACAAAGTATGTGATCACAATGAAAATATTATCGTGATACGCATAAGAGCTTAACAGTTTTGCAATATGAATACAAGACTTATAATAACAGTTTATAGAGCAGCTGGGTAAGCAAGAGATTCAGTACATTTTTCTGTCATTTCCACTGGAACTGTTATTCCAGTATTTGCATATATCATACCAATTTCAAAGATTAAATACCACTAATCTCTTCCTCCTACCAAGTCCCCAGAGAGAAAAAAAACACACTTCAATGTAAACCCAACAAGTCAGAAGAACTTGCAATTTACATTTAAGATCTTTCACTGTTTCTTCTTACTTGCCGTTAAATTTCACAGCCTTGTTTCTATAAAGTCTTATCTAGGAAGGTACTGCAAGATATTTACCTAACAAACTAACAAATACTGAGTTGTCATGGTTTTACCAGGATATGACTCACTTCTGCCTTTTACAGACCGTGTATTCCAAAGCACAAATGGCTTCAGTCCACAAAACACACGAGTGTGTTTTGCCTATGACATCACAACACTCATAGCTGTTCCTCTTAAAAGGTCAAACAAAATCAAAGTAAGCATAAAACCCCCCAAAATCATAAGTCTGCTTTGTAGGCCTTTACAGATGATAAACTGAAGGGTGGAGGGTGTTTTGCTCCTCCTCCCCTTGCTTTCTGGATTGGTCACACTACTTGTTTTCCAGATTCAAAAAAATATATTTTTTTAAATGTCTAGGTTTCCATCTGAATCGTAAGTCAGATTTAACATGATACACAAGGCACCAAATTTTAGTCTTAGTTGATAAAAATACCAGTACTGGTGCTTTTTGTTCAAACTGAAGTACTTTGGGTTTTTCCCAGTTTAGGTGACAAAAATTGACGACTATTTTTTAAACCACTCCACTTACTCCTTGGAGTGGTGAAAGTAGATGGAAAACGCCTTGAAAAAAAAAAACAACTAATTCCATGATACAAACATCATCCCACACCAGAAAAGGGAAGGAAGAGGTTGGAAAGGAGAAGCAATTAGTCACCATACACTTGAAAAGTGAAGTTTAAGAAAGGCTAACCAACATCCAGGCCACTTGTGAAATAAGAAGTTAAAGCAAAAAAAGCTACTGAAGAATAAAGACATCCGCCCTTGCAGATTTAGTCAGGAGACACTAAGTGACCCTCTGCTGTTCCCTGAAGGTGAAAATATGGAGAGATCCTGGACAAGGAATACTCTGAAGCTGAACTGCAAGACAGAAGCCTGAAGTCTCATTAGGGGCCCAGTCCACGCGAAATGCCTGCACATCTCCTTTGTTCTCAAGTGCATTACAGCAAGGCAAGAGAACATGAACATAATCTGAAACAGGTGATGGAGAAGTTTTAAATAAGGCTCTCTGCTTTAGCAAGTTAGATACAAAAGTGCTCTTGAAGTGGCAGGCAATTAATTATGTTACCTGTCAAAGCGTAAGAAATAGGTAAAAAATAATGTAACACAGGCTCCCAAACCACCAATATAGAGAAGGCTATAGAAAAGAAAAAGAAAACCCACACCAAACAAAAAAAAAAGTTCCAACAAGTCATTCTAGCCACACTCAAACATAAGAATATTTCAAACATCCATATATGTCAGCACCAATAAAAGTCAGAAATATCAACTATACTGAGGAATAAAACTGAAGGTTGCAAATACAACCATTCACCCAGAGCTGGGGTGGGGGTGACAAGGAATCAAAAAAAAAAATAGGAGACCAGAAAGATTCCTGTAATACACAGAATACTGTGGTTACCCACCTTCTCTACTCCTGCTTATAGCAAAATTACTTAAGATTAGGACAAGTGCCCCTACTTTGCTCAAGACAAATTTTTATGTACTACAGAAAAGCAGAACTTGAAAACAGAGTCATTAATATTTCACTCCCAAGCCAGCACATCGGTCTGGTCAGATAATTTCCAGCTAAGTAGCTTTGGCAGGTGAGAAAACCCCTTCCAGATTCCTCCCACGCCAAATAAATTACTTGCTGCCCTTTACTCCTCAGGCTGAGTGGAAGGGCCAGAAATGGGATGTGAGAGAAAGGCTAGTTCTAGGAGGGTCAGGGAAAAAGACAAACCAAGAAATTCTGTTTTAACATCCACTGTTTAAAAAAAAAAAAAAAAAAAAAAAAAAAAAAGGGGGAAAAAAGCAAAATAAGATTGTAGATGTAGAAACCAGGGGCTTATATTTGAACTCAAAACAGATACCTTACAAAGCAAGATGCCAGAAATCCTGTAGGTCCCATGAAAGTAAACTCAAATTTTCACAAGTTCTGTAGTTTTGGTGCTTTGAAGAAGGAAGAGGTTAAAGGATTCTGAAGTGAATCTTTCATATAGCTAACATACATTTAACGGAAACAACAGTTCACTGAGACCTGCAAACCTTGATGAGCGACTCAAAACATCAGCAGCATCCAGATCTAGCATTAGAGCTTCCCTGGAGGAAAAAAAAAAATAATAAAAATAAAAAACCCCACGTGTGTGGGAGGAACCAGTGAAAAGCATTTCTTTCCTCAGGGTACGTGCACCACAGGATAGCCAGGCCAGTTCTTAGCTGAAGTATCAAATACCGATATAGCTCAAAACACACAAGCAACACACCCTCCAGAAAGTCCAGTTTGCTGTTTTGCTAGCTGGTTTTGCTCTTTTGCCTCTCCAATAAATATATACTACAGGGCCAAAAGCAGCACCAGAAGAAAGCCTAAGCTTACATATTAAGCCCTTAGAAATCAATTTTTAAGAACTGTTTCTGAATCTTTATTCACCTTAGCTACTTTGTTTTTTCCCCACACACAAAGGCCACTGGAAGATTTCCACAAGAGAAAAGAACCTGGTGCGATAAAGTAAACACAGAAAAGTTAGGAGAAAATATGCAGAGATTCTGTTTTATAAAAACAGAACACTCAAATCCTATTTTAAGTGTTCCTCTAAGCTATAACAAAGTGGGGGGAAAAAAGAAAATCAAAATACTTAAATTTCTATGTGTAAGCCACACTCACCTGAAATACACATCCATATTATCAGGGGGAAGAAAAAAAAAAAAAAAAACCAATTATTTATCACTGAGAACTTGAACTGCTTCTATGGTGGCATGTAATAGGCACCGCCTTGAAACACTAATTTTAAAGTTAACACGGAATCTGTTAGGCCAGCTAGCTGTCCCATTAATTCTACCAGACTGCAGAGTGAATGACAGCTTTCCCCGGAATCAGGTCTGCCTTGAATATTTTTAGGGAATTAGTCATGATTTAGGACAATTTGTGAACACAACGATGATGAACACAATGGGAGTGACATCATGACACGTCCTTTACAAAACGGGAAAATGCTCATGAGACCGTATCTCAGACTGAGAAACCCGTGCAGTTATTGATTTCAGAGGCGTTTTCCGACACGGCAAAAGCTGCTTTTGATTTCCAAGGCCGACAGCAACGACCTCTCCCCGCGCTGGGAAGTTACGTCAGTAGTACCCTTCAAGCGTTTGTTCAAATAATTGTGTGCCATGCCATGGGACTTACTCATGCGGAACACCAAAAATACACCAGACAAATACTAGAAAAATATTATTTTAATTGCTTAGGCATCGATAATGCAAATAGTTACGAGCATGCTAAATTTTCCACACAAGTTATCCTACTGATTTTCAACAGAACTATCCATGTGCGTAAAATTCAGTGTAAAAACGCACGCTACTGCGATTTGACGTTGGACGGCAACCCTAGAGCGCAGACAAAGGGCCTTTCTTTTGGTCATCAGCTATCAAAACCATAACGCAGTCAAGAGATGATCCAAACACAGGATCATTTCATCTCCCTTACGTTGATGGCCATTTCTAGGCCATCCCAAAATTTTTTTTCTTACTGATTTAATTCATTCAGTAATTACTTAGGAAGGAAGCAGTGGCAGGAGCTCTCCTATGCTCACCTCAAGTTTGAGCAGTTGTAACGCTTTTTAAAACATCAATTAGTCTCATTCTAATTGGGGTAAATGCTGAAAGCTTCTAAAGTGGTCAAAAGGAGATTGAACATAAAAAGTGGTTTGGGTTAAGCAAAATATTGTGCTTTTATTTCAACATTTTGTAAAAGGAAAAAAAAAAATTATGTCTTACAAAATGGTTTCTTTAAAGTAAAAAACCTAAATCCATCCGCTCTGGGGGGAGGGGTGGGGAGGAATTTTTCATAGCTTTTGAAACTTCTCCACAAGGGAAAGTTCTTCATTAAATTGAAAATATTTAAATGTTACATTTAACATATATTTTATGGTAAAAAAACTATTCCTTGTTAGACTTTTTCTAACTGGCAGCTGTAAATCACCTATTTGGTCCAGCTTTATTTGTTCCCTTATCTTTTTACTCAGCTTTATCTATCACTCTACTCTGTCTTACCTTATTTTCCTCATAAAATCACACATAATCCTGTTTTTCAATTAAAAGATAAAGCATCTCACTTGTAGATCTACATCTCCACATGCACTGTCTGAAATTTTAAGTTTTCTCTTCAAGTATCATTGCAGTCCTTCTCCATTTTGACTTCTTGGCAAAGCGTACCAATGAAAACATAAACCAATTACTACTACCCAAGAAGAAAGATCTTAAAGTATCTTCTAGGCGTGGAGCTCGTCCCTCAGCTTCCTCATGTTTTCATCTACCTTTAAAGGTCTTTGATCACGTTCTTCAAGAAAAATTTGTCCTCTTTGCTCTTTTCTTGTCACTCCATTAATTCACTCTTTACTAATTCCTCTCCTTCCAACCCCCTCCCAGATCCTCCACTCCATCAACACAGCGATGCATTACCTCAAGCCTTACAAAGCTAACGACGGACCACTAAATATCAACATGACTTGTTCCACTTCCCTCTCCTTCAATCTCTGATCCGCAGCTTAGCGCGACACAACATTTTTATCCTTATAAAGCATCAGATCTGATCTCCAGTGACATCCCTTTGGCACTACAGTAAGTCAGAGGAAAGCACCGCAAACCATCGTGGTAGATAGCAAAGACTTCAGGAGCTATGCCAGTGCAGAGAGAGAAAAGTAACAGCAACTTCTGCACACAAGTAGGATTTTCTTTAGCAGAGATGAGACAACTGTGAGTGAGTTACCTGCAGTGTTATTGCTCCTGCTAGTTATACAGCACATCCAGGTTTTTAGATGCTCTCCTGTATCTCACATGAACAACTGTACATACACAGCTTCTCTGCATCTGGAAACGTCCAGGGCCAGGTTGGACGGGGCTCTGAGCAACCTGATCTGGTTGGAGATGTCCCTGCTCCTTGCCTTGGAAGGTCCCTTCCAACCCAAACCATTCCATGATCTGGAGCAAGGAGGGCAATGGACCTGCCTGGAGCACCTCCAGCAGCAGCACCAAGAAGAAACCCATGCAGAACAGTACAACACAGCCCTGAGCACAGCCTACTAACAAATCACCCATGGCCTTCAGGAAGAGGCCCAGAAGAGTTGCGGCAGTTACTGAATTCTAGATTAACTCAAAGGCGCTATTTTCAGGGACACAATGCTGTGAAGATTTAGCAGTCCTGAAACTCTTAGTGTTTTGGGGTAACTGGTGTACAAGTACTAACTCGATCTTAACATTGCTTAGAGGCTCGGACATCAGAAGAATGCAGCCTATAAAGCAGAATTTGGAACAGATTCGTTGGACCCAACCATAGATCCTAAGCATGCCACCACAAAACACATCCATATGGCCACTGTCAGCCTCACCACCCGCAGTTCTACAGAAACTTTTAACCAGATGGTTGTAACTTAATTGGAGGAAGAAGGGCAAACTTCAGTAAGATCTCACTTCTGTATATTAAAAACACAAAAAAAAACCCCAAAGAAATCTGTACTTACTATCACCTCCTATTCATACAAAATCAGCTACAAAGACAAACACTTAACGACACAGAACACAAGTTCAACGCAACACTTAAAAATGCTGTAACACAGACTCAGGGAAAAAAAATAAAATATCGTATTTCAAGTGACAGCTGTGCATTAAGTACTCACATTATACACACAAGGGCACCACAGTTTCCCCCTCCCCATTTCAGTTTGTGCTTCAAATCCTTTTCAAGGCTCACTACTTCCATCTCGCCTTTCCAGAACTCATCTTGACTCATCAACCCAGAAGGTCTTGCCTTATTTCACCACTTTATCAACTTCAAGAGTAAGGCATTAAAGCAGGTGTGCTTTATGTACATTTATTTTCACAACTTGCAGGCCTCACCCTTCTCATACTTTAACTCTACAATCTCTCGTTGCTATAATACGTCTCATGTTCCTACTCGTACTCGAGAATACTGCAGTTCAATACCGATCTCAACGGAAGTAACAAAGACTTTTGAAAGGCAGAACTTCAATGCAATCCCCATTTATCTCCCAAAAGCCACCCAGACAAATACATTACAGAACTCCAAAATTTGCTTCCCAGGAAGGGAAGCTCCTGGGTTCAATATGCTTCTCAGATTATGAAACGGTTTAAAGGTTTTGTTTGCCTTTACGAGAAGAAAAAGCCGATTCGGTTGTCAAGCGAAGCCAATGACAGACACTCCTGTCTTTAGGAATTCCCTCTCCTCTTTTGATGTAAAGAGAGCAAGGGATGAAGCTAGCTGTTGAAGGCACAGGAACAGCATGAGACAAGCAGGACTGCCATCGCACAAAGAAACTTACTCCTTCTACCAAGGCTGAATAAGCAGGGGCTTTGTAGCCTGCGACACGACTAAACTTTCACTTCGTTTAAATCCCCATCTGAGAATGAATCATCTATGCACACACCATCTTCTAAAGGAGCCAGATCTCCTGAAGAAATCCACATGCTTGTTTATTCATTCCATGTAGGTAACAAAATTTCCAGCAACAAAGGAATGAAATCCAGAGTACTAAAGCTCAATTTCTTATAAAAATGAAATATTGACGTGAACTCTAGACAGAAGTGTATTTGGTGTCAAATCCCGCTCCTTCTTTTTATTCCATTCTTCCACTAAGTTTTACAGGGGCTCTCACTAAGTTATTTCTGTTTCTGTTGAGAACCCCAGAAATACAATTAACGAACTCAAACTAATATTCACAAAGCATTCAAGAAGAGAGAGTCAGAACATCTCCACAAGAGAAGCACATGCCATGTCCCCCTATTTCTCTTACAAACATCAATCCTTAAGCTATACCAAAATACATGGGCAAAGTAAAAGGAATATTATTCACTTCTGGAAACTGATTGTTTTTTCCAAATTGATTAATTACTGTACATATGCACTCAGGCACATAACCATGCTATCCTTCTCCTTGGAGGACATCCTTCCCAGTCAAAATCACACGATTCACAAAGGCAATGCTAAACAAGAAATCCAGGTAAAACTGTAATTATCAGATTATCTTGATAATGAAGATTTAGTATCTAGCCTGACTAGGTGCTTTTGTGATTGATTAAACTGAATTTAAGAGAGATGACAAGAAAGAAGCTTCCCCTTGCCTCCATACCACACAGGAGTTTTTGAAATGACTTGGCTCCCCAGACCACAGCAAACAGTTTATACACATCGCACAGATGCACACTCTCAGCCACACCTTTTAGCTGAAAACTCAGATGCAGCGCTGAAGTGTTTACTCCAGCATCTCCTGCCTCTAAATTTTAACACAGTGGTTAAAAAGCTACCAAACCAGTGAGTTTATTCTTTACTTTTGTAAGCAACACCCCAAATGCAGGGTGCGTCATGAACACCAGTTTCCAGCAGAGGCTGTACTGAGTACAGACAGCCACACATACCACGCTTTCATTTGTCTCCGTAGACATTTTCACTAGAGATTACTTAATTCCATTTCCCAATCTCAGTAGTGAGATTCCTTCCATGACAAAAGGCCGAGAAACATTTTTGCCTTGCTCTGAAACAGATTCCTTTGAGTTACAATTCAGAGGCAACCTACTGGGGCAACAGCAAAATACAAGCTATCGTATCGCAGAGTGAAAAACATAAAAAGAAAGTATAGATTCAAAATAAAAGTTCCTATCATTCAGAAAGCCAAGCTCAGTTTATTAATATGTAATAAAAGACAGTCATTAATTAAAGGGCAATACTAAAAGGAATAAGAAAAGTCATCTTCTACGGCCGCTTCAGTAACTTGCTTGCAGAGTTCAGAAGTCTTCCATGTTTTCTTCCACTAAATTACTCAGTGTACGACAAAATGGAAACTAAGCTAATTGTTCTAATATCACTAACCAGTTCATAATTCTGTTTCTCAAGCCACAAGCCATATCTAGGTAACATCTGCATCTACAGAAAAGCATGCCTGATTCACTTACGGAAAGGAATCTTCTCTCCCTTCCAGTCATACCCCAGAACAGCATTCCACAAAAGTTACCAGATGCTTCGCCTGCAACAGGTTTACATCAAAGTTCCGCAGTCTCAGGCAATAGCTAACAAGGTAACGGAGAGGACTTGCCTACAACAGCTCAGAGAAAACTATCAGTTTCTGGGGTTACCGTCAACCACCTCTGACTGTCAGTGTACCCCTGAAGACAACAACCTCACACTCTTTACCTTTAGAAGCAGTGCTGGACAGGACTCCAGAGGCCTTCCTGTCAATGAGCTGCTCCTGAGGTGGGGATAAACAGTATTTCCCTTCTGACAGATGTCTAATTTGTTCTCAAAGATTGCCAGGGCCAAGTTTGTTATTCTCAGCATTAAAAGTTTTCCTCCCCAAGCCTTCAGTCCCATTATTTAAGTCAACCACGTCTTGTTTTAGTCCCCATAAGCCTTCATCTTCTTCATCCTTGTAGTAGCCTAATGCATGCCAGGAACTTAAGACTACGAGGAGACAAAACATAAACCTTGATTTCTTCAACTCTTATTCTTCAGGTATCTGACCTCTTCCTGAAATAGTCCAAAAAAGAGGCAAATCTTTTCTTTATGTACAACGCCCAAAACCGAACACAGCATTCGGACTCCTACCAGTAGTGAATTCAGCAGAATATCCACTCCCTTGCTACACCACAGTAGAGCATTTCTTTTCTGCACCCACAGAACATGGTTAATCACAAACCAAGCGCCAATCAATCAATAACCTGCACATCCCAGCTCACTCAGCTCTTGTAGAGCTTGAAAAGTATGTTTTGAGCAGACGCTTGAACAACAAAATTCAAAATGCGGTAAACACGGAGTAGGGAGAAGCTGAGGCAGCAGAACAAGTACAGAAACAGGCAGCTTTGTCATTTATACAAACTAAAGTGAAAAAGATAAGATAATTAATAAACCAACTGGAATCTAGATGCCTCTAGGACATAGCGCTTAAGCCTGAAATAGAAAATGAGAGCTAATAAAAACTCAGTATTACTTCTTTAGCCATTAATTAACAGCATTCCCATAACGGCACTGTTAACACAGGAGTAAGAACAGAAGCTGTAAGTTCAAACATTTGCGAAGAGCTTCACAGCAAGCAAGAGAGCCTTACACGTGAGCAGTGTGCACAGGTTTCCCGGGTGAAGGCTGGCAATGGAAAACCAGTTAAAAACGTACCAAAGTTAATCAGTCTTCAATACAATTAAAAATGGAACTTAGAAAATCAAACTCTCCAAATCGTGGCTCATCACACGAGATGTCCATTTTTATAAACGTATTATCAACCAGCTTTTTTTTCTTCTACTCATAAAATAAAATGCAGGTGCATTTAGCTCAGTAAATGTAAATTAAATTCTGAGTCAGGCACCGTGGAAGGTGAACAATTCACTGGCAAACCTGAATGAATCGCAACGGCCATGCCAAGGCTCATTCCAAGCAGCAAGATGGCATCGGAAACGAACGACTTGGATCCAATATCACAATTTCTGCTTTTCTACTTTTTCTGCTCTGATCTCCTAAAGAAATCCACTTGGTTGTTTATTAATTTCAGAAAACACGTCAGAACTGCCATGGGCTTCTGTGCCACTGGATGAAGTCTGAGCAAAGCACTGCCCTTATTTTAAAGGGGAATAAACAACAGCACAGCAGTTACAGTAGTTCAGCCATCAAAAGGAAAAAAATAAGCCACAGAAGAGGCAGAAATAAAGTTCTTGCCTCTTGACTTCCAAATACTGTGGTTGTATCAGTGTTTCCTATCTGGTTAACAAAAACAGCGGCATCAGGCACGACAGGTCCTAAGCACTGGCAAAAACACAAGAACATCTCCATCAAGTCCTGGAACGTGCTGGGGGAAAAGCGTGAAGAAAGGGAGATAAGGACTAACACAAAATTAAAGAACTATGAAGTTTAAGTCTTTACAAAAAGTTAGTTCAAACAACTGGAAGGTGCCTCTTATATTTACCTTTGTGTGTCACTGCCTATAGTGTAAAATCAATTTTCAATTTCAATCTGCCTTTCAATACCTTCCGCTACAGAAAAGCATCAGTAAAGCAGCAAAGCGGATGAAGGAGGAGACTGCTAAAACCTGAGGTGTAAGCAGGCAGAAAAGAGCACTCAGTCACCAGCAAAAGGAAATTCTGGTGGAAGAAAAGTATGTTAGAAATAGTTGCAGGGGGAAAAAGAGGTAAACAGCTTGGTTACTTAACCAAAAATAAAAATGCTAACTTTATTTTCCTCCTTTCTGCATTAACCTTTACTTGAAAAAAAAAAAAAAAAGAAAAAAAAAGTGGGCAATAAAAATACCAGTATTCTAAACCAGAACACAGACAATTTATCCCTCAAAGGACAAAAAGATTACAACTGTCCGGTCCAAAAAAAGGAAATCAAGAACAGGTATCTATGTGAAAATAAGAGAATGGCAGCACATTTTTTGCTTTCGTGCTCTCTTTCATAGAAAAAAAGAATTTAAAAGATTGCCTAAAATCAGTAAGAGGAAGTTTTCTTTTAAAGCTCACAGAATTTCTGAATCTCAGTGGTTCAGGGTGTCAGGATAAACTTGCCTCAGCATTCACGCTGAACATAAAACCTACAGCAGGCAGGATGAACTGGGTATCGACATAAATAAATCTCCATCCCCAGGTACAACTCAGACACTGGGATTTCTAAGTCTCTCACTTGTACCTTCAGTACCAGTCACCTTGAAGGCAACGCTAGGAAATTCAGTATCAAACACTGATGGACCAGAGACCTTACTGGCTACCGTACATCCCACGGACCGTTGTCAGTAAACGCTCCCTGCGGCGTTAAGAAAGCTCTGGAAAAAAGCTACGTACCTGGAAACAGAGCTGCAGTCAGATCTGCAGAACGTATTTAATTCCTTCTGAGCTTCTGCTAAACTGGACTTCTGCTAGCCCCTTGCACCCAAATTATTTGTTTTCCTAGCAGTGAGAAAACAGGAAAAAGCAGCAGCTCCTTCTCCTCATGTTAAAAAAAAAATTAAAAATCATCTGCTTCTTCAAATCTTTCCCAGAAGCTTCAGTGGGACTAAAGGAAAAATGACCTCTCTTTTCCAAAGATAACTTCATAGCCTCAGCCGATCTCCCCTCCCCCAAAATGAAATAAAACAAAAGCAGGAATTGCACATTTTCACGTGTGGGTAAACAATGAAAAACCCCAAGCATGGCAGCAGGAAGCAGGAGCAGTTAGCAGTCAGTAGAGCCCTCTGACCTCCTTCTTGCCATCCCGAACAGCGCGAACGGCTTCGGCTCCATCCCCGCACCCTCTGCAAAGGAAAGGAGAGGAGTCCCACGTAAGGACTCTGGACATACACACTGTCTAAATTTATCGTAATCAACATATCTAGAAAGATAGCAGTGGCAAAGACTATGTAAACGCTCATTACTGTCTCCAGGAAAACTGATGCACAAGTTTTGTTTACACACTTTTGGTCAGAAGGAAGGAAATTAGCCCACGGTCTTAAAATGAGCTAAATTACAGTTCCGTGGGTAAGGAAAGGCTCTAGATTAATCTTAAGGATTAAGCTCCAAACTGATCTATATTACATGTGTGAATTTGGAATCCTGCAGCAAAATGAAACAGAGTTGAACACTGTTCACCCTCCAAAAAAAAAAAAAAAAAAAAAAAAAAAAAAAAATCTTTAAGTCATAGGGGACAAAGGAAAGCAAATATAGGAAAGTTTTACCAGTTCAGCCAAGGACTGTTGCATTTCTGAAGAAAATACAGATGTACCCACAACAAACACGGAGGTAATCGAATCATCAAATGTTCTCTAACAAAGCCTGGTGCCTTCAGCTTTTGTTACATACCTCTTCCATTCCGGTTTTTACTTGACAGAAATGGCATTCAAGCCTTGCAAACCAGATTCCAGAAACTATTCTCCAATTTCAGCTCGGAACCAGTGACACCATCAGCGATCTGCACCTCCAGATTTCAAGTACTGTGAGAGCCAGAGAGGATTCAGCTTCTGTGGTTCTCCTGCCATCCCTGAAACTATTTCTCCCATACAGATGATTCCCTGTGTTAACTCTCTCCACCAACACATCCCTCCGATGCAGGTTTCACTTCATGAAGACTAACACTCAAAAGTCCTCCCAGCTGCAAGACTTGCATCCCCGTGTCAAGAACACGAAACGGCGCGCAAGCAACAAACGCCTACCTTAGGAAGCTTACATGGTGGAAAGAAGACAGAGTTACAAAGCAGTGGGATAGGGAAAACAGAAATTTAACTCTACAACACAAACCCTGCACGTTTTAAAGCTGTTCAGTCCCTAAATAGCCACTTTCTTCACCAGCTCATCTGATTAGCCACCAACCACTGCCTGAACGTGGGGAAGCAGCAGTCATACGAAGAGTCATTTGAAATGGTCAACAATTCACAAACTCTAATCCTACATTAATCTGCATTAAGTTCCAGATTTTTTCCAAACACTTTATTATTTTTTTAGCACCAAATAACTATCCTGTAGAAGTTACCATTCAGGGAGACAAGACTCACTGTAGTTCAGGTGCTAAGTACATTCAAAATTCTAAATAATTTCTGCTGTTATTCCATACAAGAGCTCGAGTTGACACAGTAAGGATTTGTCTGTTGCAGTTCTTAAAATCCTGACCTATAATCAAAACCTTTTTGAGAAATTAAGTCAGTCTGTCCATGTTTTCATGTTACTCAGCAATGGTGCTTGGAACTTTAGAATTACAGTAACGCGAGATGAGAAGAAAAACAGAGTTAGTCTGGAAGCCACATCTGATGGAGCTGAACATCAGTCACACATCTGAGTTTTCACTGAAAGCTCTCTGAAACGAGGACTCACAAGCCTACTGGTAAGAAGTCAATAAAAGGCAAGTTTTCACTGTTAGCATCCCAAAGCGGTGGTTGTAACAGATGGAAAGAAGATCTGGAGTAAGAATTCTAGCATAAGAGTGTCCTTTTTAAATATCTTAAAATTTCTGAAATTTGTCCAGAATGTGAGGGCACTATATGCAATAATCTACATCAAACGTAAAGCCATCAATGTTCAATTTAAGACAAAAAAAACTAAAGAGATACAAGATTTGAATACACAGATTTTACAGCAATATTTCAACCCACTTGTAGTCACCAACACTCTGCAGAACACGGGAACTGTCTAAACACCAGTGCAGGCAGCTGTCAAAAAATCTGAAGGTGAATTCATATACCTATATTTAAGAATAACCAGCAACACAATATGCTTTAGAACTATACCTCGAGAACGCAGAAAGTTCTGTCACAGTGAAAAAGACTTCTCCACAAATCTTAAGAGATATAAAAGGAACGGGAATAGCCCGTACTGTTCTTACGCACGTTACATCGCTTGAAAGACAGGACTGCCACACACAGCAACACCTACCAAGGAAGAAAAAAACTGACCATTTCATTATAGAAGTGGCAAGAAATAACTTATTTCCAGAAACACTCAGTTTCTTGACTTACCCTCCTATGAAAAAAAACAACCACATTTATACATATATTAAAAAAATAGAAGATAATCTCCTAAACCATCAAAGCCACCCGGTTTACTAATTAATCTCCCAAAAGCACTCCTGCTTTACTCTCCTCCTATCATCCCCCCAAATATTTATTAGCTTGGTGGAATTTACAAAACCAAGATTCCCCCATTCAACTATTAGTCACCCTGTGGTAAACCAATATATTTTTTTAAAAAGTGCCCTTTCAACAACATGTAACACGCACTGAAGCAAAGCTGCATCGCTAGAGATCCAGAAGCTGAAACACTTTTTAAAGCTCTTTCAGCAAATTACACATTCGAGACACAAGATTGCTATTCTAAGAATATTCATTTCTGGATTATGTGCTCCAGAACACGACTAGCTGATTGCTATGTCAACTACACACGCGTAGTACTTTTAAAAACACCTAAGGCTGAGGCTGAATAAAGCTTAAAGCTTTTGACAAGTAAATACAATGCCATTTTCTGTTTATGTAGACATTTTAACCTTCCCAAAAAATAAAAGGGCAACCAACGCGAGCATCAATCCAAGCCTTGTTCTACAAGAACTGGATTATACCCATAACAGCACAAAAGACAAATTAATTTCCAAACTGGTTTTCTCTTGTTGAACAGCCAGTAGATTTTACAGCTGAGTGAGAGAAAAAAATCTTTCGCAGCAACTAGTGAATTGTCTCCTCCCTCTTTTGGGTTTGATCTTTTTGATGTGTGTGTTTTGTTAACAGTACCCCCAGATTTTAGGCCCATTAAATTCACTGCACAGGCTGCGATCTCCAAGGTCCACATTCTTTACAGAACCTCAGCCACAAACCGTGCTTGAAGAAACCCACAAGCTAAGGCTCCCATCTGCAAATCACACCGTACAGGCAAAGGTGTTCCAGCAAAGACACGAGGTAGGATAACAGCCTGATTTCAGAGGTAACAAAAAAGGAGCCGGGTGGAGAAAGGAAGTGGTGGAATTTTGGACACGGACAACATCAGTAAGATAAGAAGCCGTTCCAAATAACTATGCAACATTTAATATTTTCTGGCCCCGATCCAGTTATGCTCTTGACCTTATCCAGGTTTAACAGAATCAGAGATGATAAAGGCAGATTAGCTTTGAGGAATGTGGGACTTTTCCAATTAACACAGAAACAAAGAAAAGATATTAAACAACCAAAGGCCAAAGGAGCCTGAATTTTCAAGGGACACAGCAATATCACTTCACTTTTAAGCTAACATTTACATTAAATACTTCAATATGAATCCCCAAGTGTTTCTCCTTTCAAGTGAACTTTTTTTTTTTAATGCATTTACACCAGCACTGCTATTACTTTAACCAAACTGCCAAAAACTGAGCTGCAGGAGCCCCGCACTGGTGCTGGGGCCTACAGGATCCACTCTGCTTAAACAAGGCTGACGGCACGTCAGCTCACACAGAAACAATACAGCCAACAGCCTTGTCAGCCAGGAAAAAAAAAAAAAAAAAAGAAAGGGAAATCAAAGAGAAAGGCTACCCCTTTTTCCAAAAAAGCATCATCTGAGCAAAGGAGGTTTGGAAAGAGAGTGAAAATTGGCAGTGTAACAGGGTATGCTTCAGAATTAGTCCCAGGGATTTGAAAGATACTCTTAGAGCTGCAGGAGTACAATTCCCACTGTACTCCGAAATCGGGCTTACGACTGGGGGGGGGGAACAAAACACCACATGTCTTCAAGAAGTGCAAAGGCTGCCCTGTACAATCCCGCTGCCAGCCAGGCTGAGGAGCGCTCGCTGCCCCTTCCCCACGCAGATTTAGGAAGCCACCCCGGCTTCAAAGGGGAACGTGGCCAGAGAGCTGTCCCTGCCGTCTCTTCGGAGCAAACCACCCCGCTCTGCAGCGAGCGAGGCAACGGAACCAACCAGGGAAAAAAAAAAAACCAAAAAAACAAAACCAAAAAACCAACCAACAAAACCCAAAATCCTAACACGCACAAAAAAAAGAAGAAACCTCAACCACTTCCCCCGCGCTCCCACCCAGGCTCGAAGAGGCAACCACAGCTCTGCCAGCACCCGGGCAGGGGCAAAGCCAGCACCCGGGCTCCGGCGGCGAGGGGACACCTCCTCCTCCTCCTCCTCCTCCTCCTCCCTTTCCCTTTGTTTACTTTACGGACCGTCCCGCTCCGCCTCGCCGAGCCGCCAGCACCTCGCCGCCTCCCGCTACATCCGGTGGGACCGGACCCGGCGGGGCGGCCCCGGCCCCCGGGG
>WHYT01017442.1:127575-201915 GCA_009806455.1 Tetrax tetrax | reverse complement strand
TTGCAATAACGTCCTTACCCGCATGTGCACGTGATCATCGCGTGCTTCCGCGGAGGGAAAACGCATGGGGTAAATGTAAAGAGCATGTGTAAGTAGTGCAGAGAGGAGGATTTCACTGCAGTGTTATTAGCTCTAAATTAAAAGAACAGGACATGGTAGCAAAGTTTTGAATTTATCATGTTTTACGACGGCTAGTTATGCACTAAATAGAGAACTAAAGAATTCCCGAATTTTTAGGTAGAAAAAGAGAAACAACTTAATCAAAATCCCTTCAGAGTACCCGGCTTCCAGTTCCAGTTTGCCAAGCCATGCACAGTTTTACTTAGCCGTGTTATAAAGCGGAGATCGACCTTAAAAATTTTTAAAATGAATTCTGAAGTTCTCATTTTGTTGAAGACTAATTGCAGCTAATTTTTTTTAGCCATAATACAGTAAAACATACTTGTCTTTTAAGTAATCATGATATAAATGAATGCTCTTCTCTTACAAAACTTCATCTTTTAATAAAATGAGTTAATTAATTTTACAGTTGTTGCTATTTTGATCTCAAATGCACGCGTTCAGTCTTACCATTGGATTTCTCTTTGTGAGCTGGGAAGTTTCAAAGCAATTATTTAACTTTTCTAAATAACCTGATAACAAAAAAATCAAACTTCCAATGTTTTGTGCACGGAGTTACTATCTTACGAGACTCGCTTTAACCTGGCACCTGGGAGATTTAACCACTGAAGTGTTTGAAAGCAGTGGTGTTGTGCATGTGGGAAAGATAGAAATGTGAAATTCAGATAAAATATGACATGAAGTTTGGCAATAGGTCTTCTGGAATTTCAAGTTGATCTGTCATTTCCCTGCAGCGGACAAAACACCCTTTCTCTAGGGCTGGGGAAGAGTCGGAGCCGTTTTATTTACATCCAGCGGATGGGAACGTTTGCAGCCCTGGTTTTTATGTGGAGAGACGCAGTCCTCGCACCACGCCAGTCAGTCTCTGCCTGAAAGGTACTCCACAGAAAAGAAAAATCAAAAATTCAACGAATTCAATAGCAATAGTAGTGTTATTTTAAAGCTCCTGTGCTGAACAATGTCCCCCCAGTAAAATACTGGATTATTGACCACAATGAACGAGGACTGGTTTGGAGTCCGTTAGGCTTTTGTGGTCTGCAGCTGTAGTGTCAAGTATTAGAATTACTGGGAAGTCACCTGTGGAATATTTTCTGTCCTTAATTACAGGCTTGGTGATGTTTATTTTTAGGTATACAGATGGACAATCCTTCGTTATTTTGCCCTTTCGCTCTGAATTAAAATATTTGTCTTGAATTTCAAGAGACATACTTGATACATTCATTCATGAGCTAAAATAAACGAAGCGAGCCCACAGAGGAAGAGATTACTATAGGAGAATGGCTTTTACTACTGTTAAACCGGCCAAATATTTGCAGCTTTGCAATGATTCATCCTTTTTCCTCTCTTGTTCAGCAGGATTTTGGAAGAGCAGACTAAGGAGCTAATGATACTTCTCGTCCAAAAGAATATCAAGTCCTTTTTTGGTGATTAATTTTATCTGAACCAAGTCATTCGTTGCCATAGCGTGGCCACAGAAGTGAGCGGAACTGCCTCTGTTTAAACAAACCGAGGAGCCAGCCTTTACACTACCCTTCTATTCATGCTTATTAATTGTTTTAAAATAAATGCTACTAACATTCCTTATTATCCCTACAAAAGGAAATACTCAGGCTTGGGGACCTATCCTGAGAAAAGTATGGCCACACGTGGATTGGGAGCATCCCGCAAAGAGCGAGGCTGGGAGTGAAAGGAAGCTCATGGGCCATCGGTGACAGCGGTGCCCTGCTGTCACCAACCGCCTGGTGGCACGAGCCTGGTCCTGAACTGGTCCAGTTCAACCACGAAGCAGTTCACTTCCCAGGCCTACTCAAGGATGTGTAGTGGAGAAAAAAGAGAAAGGAGTGAAAGGAGTGACAAACCTTCTTTCAGTCTCCACTCTGTTGTCTGGGATGTTACGTGTGTTTGCCTTTTTTCCCAGGTTGTACCGTAGGTTAAACGATTCTTTTCTTTCGCTTTCCTTGTTTTCTCCTGCTCTGTGTCTACAGGCAGCAGCCAGTTCCCCTCTCTCCCTCTAAGGTTCCTCCACTTGCTTAGGTAACTTAGTTCCTCACTCACTTTCAGGTCCTCTTCCTTGAGCATCTACAAGGCAAAAATCTTAATTCAGTCCCCACTACCTTTGGGAGTCACTCGGATACTTCTCTCTGAAATAAAACCTAGTTTGGGTTTGTTCACTTCAAAGACCACTCCCAGGGGGTCGTACAAGCAGTTCTATAGGTTTATCTCCCTTTGTTCTATGCAGTCGTCCAGTACTCTACTAAAAGGCTTTACACCCTCAAGAAAAAATCAATTATCCCTTACAGCAACATGGAAGAGCCCCAAGAGCCTCAAGTCTGCTCTAGAGAGGGTTTAGCCCTGAAAACCGTGCAAATCATGGAATGGTTTGGGTTGGAAGGGACCTTCAAAGCCCATCCAGTCCAACCCCTCTGCAAGGAGCAGGGACATCTCCAACCAGATCAGGTTGCTCAGAGCCTCATCCAACCTGGCCTTGAACGCTTCCCGTCATGGAGAAAATCACATCACTGCTTTGGGCTTCCTTGCACAGCGGCCAGGGATCATTCAAGGTGGCAAATACATTTAGTATTCTCAGGCTTGCAGTTTCCCTGATGAGAGAGTCCTTTGGGCTGGGGTTTAAGTTGCTGAGTCCTCAACAGCAGTACTCAATTAAAGTGGGCTCATTCCTTGACTTTTACTCCAGCTGCGTCCTACTACAACCCTACCAGTAAAGAGGCTTGAGGGGCTGGGTTCGGAACTGGACTGTGGAGCTTGTCTGGCTTAAAAAAACCAACATATTTGGGTTCTCAAGCGTTATACAGTTTTCTTAAATATAATTAAAAATTCTAAGACTAATGCACACAATCACGCCAGAAGGGAGGAAAAAACCTTGAGATTTACTTCAACTTATTTACTCTTCCTCTAACTCAGAGTTAAATAGAAGCACCAGTTTCTAATAAAATAAAGGAATATTCTCATTGCTGATCCACCTCTGCATGTCTAAAAGAAAAAAAGCACATTCAGACCTTTGGGTCCAGAATGCGCTGAGGACAAATACTGCATACAGGCAATCGAGACCATGAGAGCCATGAGAAAGACTTTTATCCACGGCCTCTACCCGTGTTTTAATAATACCTGCACTTCTGTGATGTTTCATCTGAAGAGCTCAAAGCAGATTGTAGACACAGCTTTAGCTAAATTGACAGCGGTCTCTGAAAGGTAAGAAGGACTCCCAACTGCAGGCGCGCCAGGTGGTACCTCAACGGATCAAACATCCCGCTCAAGGTCAGAAAAATGAGTCGGTGGCAAAGCTGGAAGAGAACTTTGAGAGGTGAGTTTAATGCGTACTGATGGCCGCCAGCTGCCTTGCTGCAGCTGCGCTCGGGGAACATTGATCTTGTTCTTGTTGATACGAGTGAACCTCTCTAGACGAAGGATCGCACATAAAACCAAACCATTTATCAGCCGTCGAGAGAAGCGGACTGTAAAATGTCAGGCTGTCACAACTGTAATGCAGGCAGCAATTAGTAAGGGCTAAAGTGGTGATGTTTTTCCTCTCCATCCTTGATGTGTACTTCCATAAAGCCTTGGTGCTATCTAAAGCCATTTGCTAGACCCTTAGCTCCGTAAGCTCATCTTCTGACCACGGAATACTTCCGCCACTCACGCTTTTTAAAAATTTAGTATTCAAGGATCTTTCCGTTTTGACGTGCTAGACGTGTTTCTGGACGCAGAAGCACCTAGCCCATAACTAAGTCCCCGGAGGCCTGAAAAGAGAAGCGCGTAGCTTCAATACCTGCAGTGAAACGGCTGTGCCTTTAGAGACAGCGTGCAAACCTGGTCTGCAGGTAAATTAAAAACCAATGAGTTAAAAAGCGTTGGACCATGCCCTTAATAATACTCTTTATCTTTTGGTCAGCCTTGAAGTGGTCAAGATGGATTAGATGATTGTTGTAGGTCTCTTCCAAAGGAAAATACTCTTATTCTACTTTCAAAGAAGGAAAATCCCAAAGCCCAAGCTGTGGGAAGTAAAGTATAAATCCGTACCCTTGTCCACCATCCATCCATTCCCATTGGAGCTGTGCAGTAAGGGGAGACTAAAAACTTCAGCAAGGTGAAGACATCTTTGATTTCCCCAGCACTATATATGGCTGCTGGTGGCACTCAAAAGAGATAACAAAACAAAATCAGAGCTTCTGTCCCAGATGGGTAAATGTAAAAATGACTACAGGAATGCGTAAGCAGCATTTCATCCGTCCACCACCAGCTATAGTAGAGATACCGCATTCTTCTCTACCTATAGGTGACAGATGAGTCTTCTTGGCAGACCCAACAAAACCCATCCCCCCTTCAGGTCCTACAGGGGAATGTGTGAAAACGAAGAGATCATCGAGTCTGGTGAAATACTGTGATGGTTTAGCCCGAATCACCACACAGTTTCTCGCTCACCCTCCCCCTCCCAGGCGGGATGGGGGAGAGAATTGGGAAGGAAGGAGAACTCGTGGGTTGAGATGAAGACAATTTACTAAAATAACAAGGGAAAACTACAATAATAACAGAATATAAGGATATTAAAATATACAAAGTGAACAATGTATGTTTTCTCTCCACCCAGTGTCCCAATGACCGATACAGCCCGTCCCGAGCAGCGATCACGGAAACAAAACCGAGCGGCAAGCAAAGGAGCAAAAAGGGAGCCAGCAAGGGCGAGGGAACGATGCCAGCAAACGAGGAGCAAAGATGGATGCCAGGAAGGCAGATACCCGCCCCAGCCAGCCCCCACTTATATACTGAGCATGACGTTTATGGCATGGAATACTCTCTTTGGCCAGTTTGGGTCAATTATTCTGTCTGTCTTTCTCCCAGCTTCCTGCATCTGCACATCAGCGAGACTTGGAAAGCAGGACGGTGTCCTTGGTCTCATTCACAACAACTTGCATCATCAGGGTGTTTATCAACATTCTTCACACACGAAATCCAAAACACACCAGCTAATTAACTCCATCCCTGCCAAAACCAGGACAAATACTTACTGGGGTGGAAACGTATTTCACCATGGCTGATCCTTGATTTTATGTGATCTTGAAGTGCCTTTTTTCTTCATCCTTTCTTACAGAAGACCACAAGTAGCTTCGTCTCACCTGCAGGATCTTGAATACATTAAAAGGTCACTGCTGGATCAAAATGAATATGCTTTTTAAAAAAGAAATTCCCTCAGTTCCCCATCATGCCGTATTAAAGCTGTAATAAAAAACATGCACAGCTTACCTGTGTGATTTTTGTTTATCATTTATTTTATCCTACTGGAAAACAGTCATTCTTCTCCCACATAGTCACTTGTTCCTGCTAGTTTTAGACTCACTGAAGCAGCAACAGTGCCAAAGCTTGCGAGGAAACATTTAAACACTAATTAACTTCTTAATTCTGTGCGTGGGCAAGCCCTTTGTTTCCCCTGGAGCGCAACTGATTTTTGGGATATTTATTTGGGATTTCAGGGTGTTTGCATATCGTGTGTGGCTCCCTGTATGCGTCGGTATGTGTGTGGGATGCCTCTGGCCGTGTTCGCCTGCGGCTGAGCCTGCACCACGTTCCCCTTAGAACAGGCAAGTTTTCCAATAGGCAAGGTTAAAAAAAAGCAACCCTCTCCTATTTTATTTCGGTCGCCAGGAAAAAAGGCAGCAAATGGCACGGGTGTTCCATCAAGCCATGTTACGGTGGCACAATAAATGCGTGTCGCTCTTTCTGGCTGTAGGCTGCTAGGGGAGATCGGTTTTCAGCATCTGTCCCACAGAAGTTCAGCCTGGAGCACTCACCCTCTACGAAGCTTTTCTTTTTCAATTTTTCCAATAAACAGATCTGCACGGTGTTATTGCCAACGCTAATCTGATTTTCTCTGGAGGGTGTGTAAGCACGCGGCGAGAATTTCTATTAGCGGTTACTAAAATCGCTTGTGTTTCCCTGCTCCCTTCCTATTCACCTTCCTCTTCACCAGTCACCTCGGGTCTGGCACGTAAGAAATGGCTGGACAAGAAAATTGAGGTTCCGCACTGAAACTGCCTATAAAACGTATCCAGGCTGTGTGTTTCTACGTGTTGCACGTGAAGCTTTCACAGAAAGAAAGTTCATAATGTCAAGTTCAGCCCTCAAAGCATGAAAAAATACTGTCACGAAGAGGAGATTTTTAAAAGGTTTGTTTTGAACAACCGCAGAAATGGCTGTGGCTCAATAATCCGGTTTATAATGGAGCCCTTTCTACCCTAAAGCTGCCTGGATGGACCAGGGGTGATGAGCCTTGCCCACATCTGTTCATAGTGGCTTCTTCTCATCATTGAAGACCGGGGCACTTCCAGGGGAAGAAGCAGGCCACAGCTTTGTAGCTAGAAATCATGGAGAATCCAGGACCATTCATGCAGAGTTCAGGTGGAATTGCTGTCAGCGACCTTCAGGTGTGCTAGTTTTATTCCTTTGTATTTGGAGAAAAGACGTAGGCAGTTTAGGGACAAGAAGGTTATGGAAGACACCTACGCTGCAGACCCCTGAAGTTGGGAGCGATGAGTGCCACGCTTTGGGACTAAACCTTGTTTCCAGCCCCCAGGAATGCCAAGGTAACGTTGAAGGGCTTGTTGTTTCACGCCTGCCCGACGGGAGACTGGAGGCACATGAGAACAGATTAAATCAGCCCAGCTGGTGTTATCTTCTTCATGTATTCCCCTCAGAGCAAGAGCAAGGTGCTGCGTGGACCCTCCCGTTCCGCTGCTGCTGCAACCTCCAACACGCAGACTGTGGGACTCCTACGAAGACTTCTGCTTAGCCAGATGTTCAAAGAGCAGACGTGCCCTTTGCAGGGGAGAACAGACCCATCCCTGACCTCTCTATCCATTTTCCCTTTGATTTTCTTCGTTCTGAGTGATTTGCTGTAAGATTGCAAAAAGAACTGTGTATGTAGCACCTTTCCTACAACGACATGGGTAGTGTTGAGCACTAACCTTCAATGTTTTTGCTCCTTGTTATGTTGCACTTAATAGCGTATAGTTCTGAGAGAGCAGGAAATTACGCAGTAAATGTTAGCAGAAGCTGATGTTTGGGCTTTTATTAGCACTTGATAAACCCATGTAAGTCCCGTGAAGGCTGAGAGGAGTTATATGTGTATATCAGGGGAAAAAAAAAGAGACCATTTGCTCTCGAGTGCATGTAACTAATTAAAAATTTAAGAGCATATAGTACATAATTATATCGGGTAATGCTCCGGAATGAAGAACGCCAGATGAGTTGAAATGCTTACACAGAAGAAGAGAAACTCTGGCTGCCTCCGCGCCGAGCTGGCGTGCTCTCCGTGAACAGTCATCGTTCTCACTGCTCGGGCTCGCGCGGAGGTTGGGGGCTGACGGAAGTGGGCATATCACCGGCTGCGACCTTGCTCGGGATCTGCAGGGCGGAAAACAATGCAGGGAAAGACAGGAGGACAAGCCTTGGCACCCACAGGCTGGTTTCACACCCTCTGCCGTGCTTATTTCTGGCAGTATTTTACTTGCCAGTGCAAGTGGCAGGTGATGTCTTGATCACCACCTTCCTGGCCATGCGACAGCCTGTCGCGGCCATCGGAGAAGCTCGGTTTAAAGCAGGCTGCTCTCCTGAGAAGCATCCAGTGCCAGTTTACTCGAAATGCCTGTTGATCCCCAGCCTCCAGAGCGGTTTCAGAAACATGTGCCTGCAGGAAGGGTGTCACCTTCCTATGAGCAAGAAGGCACCAGACACTGGTATGGTCCAGATGGGATGCTCATGAGGTTGCTAATCCGGGGGAGAAAACAGAAATCCATACCTTCTGCTTCCTATATAATTATGTTTTCTTTCACAGGACTGTCTTAGAGATGTGTTGGAGTTAATGAAACATTAAGTAGCCAGTAACCTCCATTAAAGACAGATAATTGAAGCACAGATTGTGCAGTAAGAACTGCACAGAACAATTGTCTGTCCCTGCCCAAAGGTGTATGCAGGACACGTAGATGGAGAACGGCTTCCATGCAGCTGAAAAAGAAGCCCCAGACCCTGTCACAAAGGTGATAAGCACAGTCTCAAGGAAAAGAGATTTTCCATTATTTGATTCTTCTCGAGGTTAAGGAGAACAAGCTTCCAAATTCTTTGTAAATAAAAAGCGTGGGATGAAAGAAATACTCAGCTCTGCTACAGGTTTCACATCCACCTAGAAAACTTGCAGGGAATGAAAAACTCATATTTAAGTTAATGTATGTTCCTCACAATCATTACATTTTATGGCAAGATGAAATTGCTAGAACTAAGTCCATGGGCAGGTACGCAGCCCAACTTTCCAGTGCGACTGTCAGCTTATTCTCATTTCCTTATTATCTGCTGTGGTGAGACCCCACCTGTAGTACTGTGTCCAGTTCTGGAGCCCCCAACATAAGAAGGACATGGACCTGTTGGAGAAGGTCCAGAGGAGGCCACAAAGATGATCAGAGGGCTGGAGCACCTCTCCTGTGAGGACAGGCTGAGAGAGTTGGGGCTGTTCAGCCTGGAGAAGAGGAGGCTCCGGGGAGACCTGATAGCGGCCTTACAGTGCCTCAAGGGGGCTACAGGAAAGATGGGGAGAAACTCTTCAGGAGGGCCTGTTGTGACAGGACAAGGGGTAATGGGTTTAAAATAGAGGGAGATAGATTCAGATTAGATATTAGGAAAAATTTTTTTTTTCCATTGACATCTAAAATCTTTGGATTTGGGAAAAATTTTTTACACTGAGGGCGGTGGAACCCTGTCCCAGGTTGCCCAGAGAGGTGGTGGATGCCCCATCCCTGGAAACATTCCAGGCCAGGTTGGATGAGGCTCTGAGCAACCTGATGTGGTTGGAGATGTCCCTGCTCCTTGCAGGGGAGTTGGACCCTTGGAAGAGGGTCCCTGGAGAGGGACCTCTTGGAAGGTCCCTTCCAACCCAAACCATTCCATGATTCTATGGATTCAGAAAGCCCCTGCAACACAAAAACCCAACCTTTAAAGTTTCTGTCCTGTGATTTATGCTCTTACAAATACTGCTGTTTTGTATTTCTCATCCATTCTTCAAGTAAAAGTTGAGCTGATCTTTTTTTTTAATGATAAAAGAGCAGCCACTGAATTAACGGCAGGTCAGTGTGACATATATCAGAGCGTGGTTCGGCATTCCTGTGGAGAATCTCCTGTCGGCTTCCCCACCACCCACAAATGCCATAGCAACCACATTGCAAAGGGGCTAAAACGCACGCACAGTTTAACGTGCCGTTACATGAATGTGCTTCTTGTTTCACTATTGTGATGATGAATTCATTTCAGCTGCAGTCACTGATTAGCAGAAAGCTTCGTTCCCGCTGAAGAGAAAATAAACAAACAGCTCCGATTTTGCCTTTTTGGAATTTAGCAGTTATGTGGAATTCAGCTGTGTGGGCAATTAACTGAAAGGACCTCAAATTATACGTTGCACTTGCACTTGCACAGAAGCTTTTCGCAGCGCCGTAAGAAAGTGGTCTTTACAGTGAACACAAAGTTCAACCAGAAGAAGCAACAATTTGGTGAGGACTTAATACAGAACAATACTTGTTTATTCACCAGCGTTTGAATATTTAAGTCGTTCATGCAATTATTCTTAAGTATAATGGCCGGAGTTTCAGCAATGTTTTGTAAAGCTTGTGCAAGTCAATAATTGGCTGCAATTAAAAATACGCAGCTAGCCTTGTGATTCCTTGCAAAATACAGGAACATTGTTTTTAACACATTCTTATAAGGTGTTAAAGGCACTTCAGAAGTGTGCTAAAGCATCCAGCTTGTTCTTCATTGTGTAGTTTCTTCACAGCTTGTTCCTCCATGAAAAGCTACCTTCAACGGTGTGGGCTTTTCGCAAATACTGCCATGATCCCACTCTGTTCCACCCACTTCCAACTTCCCCACATCCCTGTGTATCCCTTCCAGGCATTAATTATTCCATTCTCCTTGTAGGGATCGTTAGTCAAATGTTTCGCTCAAAACTCTGACTTACATGTTATCCATAGACAGCTCTAAATCCAAGAACAAATTGTTCCTGTTATGGGTTCATCAGTGATTTTTCCCCTCTTTGTACTCCCAGCCATCTCCCAGTAGGGCTGGAGAGGAAAACCCACACACATGAAAAGGGAGGGACCGCACTCTCTGCAGCCAGATGGACACAGCCTGATGTTGGCCACCCCTTTCTGACCTTCATTTAACCGTCACGTTTGGCTACTGGCCTTTGAAGTGTCGGGATAAGAGGTCTCCAAAAGGGGCAGGTAGGATGATGGAAGTAAAAACTGCTGAGATATGGGCCCGGTAAAACACTGCAGTTTTTAATGTCTTTCTCATGTACAGCATTCCAAAGTGTTGCTGCTCTCCAGCCTTTCCATTTTTCTCCTGCTCAAACCAGTCAATGCATAATCCTTCCTTCATTTTGGGGGGAAAGGCACAGCAGTTTTCTTGCTTGAGCCTGCTGTCTTTGTCTCTTGGTTTAGCTTCTCTCTTGAGAGATTAGAGGAGAGCTTTGAAAGTGTTTGTTCTGAGACAGGCTATGCCACCAGATTCAAATCTCTCAAACAATGCAACATTTCTTTGGCACCACCATCAGAACAGAGATAAAAACCACAGAATGAAAACAGAGCTGGAGGATCCCGGACCCAAATTCTTTGGCCACGTTCACACTCAAAAGCTGATGTGCAACATGCTCCCAGTCCCCAGCTTGACTAGATGGGAGGACCTGTCAGGGCATGCCGCAGCTCTCGGTTGGACCAGGCACCTGGATTTCTCTTTGAAAGGTCGGTGTGCTCCTCACCTATGGTGGCAGGACATGGCCAAGGCGTGTACCTCATATGGGAGCTCAGCCCAAGTCTGGTGGCATGGGACTAGACTGAAGACAACTTCTGATATTGGATTTCTCCCTGCAGGCTCTTGGGTCCGTGTCCAGCCACCCCTTAGCTTTCTTTTGACTAGCTGAATAGACTGAGCTCCTTAAATCTCTCCCTGCAAGCCATCTTTCTCAGACTTGTGTACATTCTTGTGTCTCTTTCTTGAGTTGTCTCCAGCCTTTCAATCTCCCGCTTGCTTTGTGGACGCAAGAGCAGGGCACAATGCGCCGGCAGCAGTTTTGGGAGAGGTGGAATGTGCAGGCAACATAATCCTCCTCTTCTCCCTGGATTTCCTCCACTTATACATATACAGATTGGTCAGTTCATGGGCAGTTGATTGCTCACTACGACTTGCAACCCTTTTTTGGTCATGGCTTTGCAGTCTAAAGCTGCTGCAAATATCTTCTTTCTCCAATCTTGTGACTTAGCTTGGTTGTACTTGCTTACCTTCAGATTGCCAGTTACCAATTTCTATCAGTGATTTGTATTCCTTTTTTCTTTTACCATTTTCCCAGCCTTTTTCATCTGAAAAATTGTTGATAATGATTTAAAGGGTTTTTTTTCCTAAGTTGTTGATAAAATAAAACAGCGTAGAGCCAAGAACCAGTCCCTATGGGATCTCTCCAAACACACACCCACTCAGAGAAAATTTCTCTGGTTATAATTATATTTGAGACCTGAAGTTAGCCAACTCTTAATCCACTTAATGTGTTTTACAGTGGTTTCATATTGTTTTAGTTACTTCATCCACATGCTGTACTGTTACAAGGCACTTTTCTTACGGAAGCCTAACATCAATTCCCTCATCAGCCAAATTGATAATCTAATGCAACCTTCCCCTGACCTGCATTAAAAAATGGGAGATACCTGCCCCACTGCGCAGCGGCGTGGTGCAGAGAGACCCATACCAGTGTGAAAACTCCTCCGTTTGGGTGTCAGGGTGGGCACACCAGTATGGTGCTATGGAAATGATCTTTGCCCCCTCCTCTCCTTTACAGCCTTGCTTTTGGCAAGGTGAAAAGCTGCTGCGGACAGTGTTGGTGTTTCAGGCTCTCTCTTCGGGAGCCGGTTATACGATCCACTGAGCGACGTCCTGGAGAAGAGTCTGTTTTCCTAGGACTAATGCCACCCCTTTGTAGTCAGAAGTTCTCGTTTGTAATTCGATACAGGATTCATAAGCTGAAGGTGTTTACAAAAATGTCTGCGTGTCGGAGGTAACCTCAGCCTTCTCTTCGGCTGCAAACAAAGTACAGCACCTCTCTGGATACTCAAGCACTTGGAGGGCAACGTAGGCGGAATGAAAATTGGAGGATGTTTATCCTCTGCTCCCAGAGTGTTTGGTGTGATTTTTATCAGGGGATGAGACTGATCAGACTGTCTTGCTTTTTTTCCAGCTATAGCAGCATCTTCTATGAGGACAGGCTGAGAGAGCTGGGGCTGTTCAGCCTGGAGAAGAGGTCCCTTCCAACTCTAGCCATTCTATGATTCTATGATTCTATGACCTGAGAGCGGCCTTCCAGTACCTCAAGGGGGCTGCAGGAAAGATGGGGAGAGACTCTTCAGTAGGGCCTGTTGTGAGAGGATGAGGGGTAATGGTTTCAAAATAGAGGGAGGCAGATTGAGATTAGATATTAGGAAGAAATTTTTTACACTGAGGATGGTGGAACACTGGAACAGGTTGCCCAGAGAGGTGGTGGATGCCCCATCCCTGGAAACATTCCAGGCCAGGTTGGATGAGGCTCTGAGCAACCTGATGTGGTTGGAGATGTCCCTGCTCCTTGCAGGGGGGTTGGACTGGATGGCCTTTGAAGGTCCCTTCCAACCCAAACCATTCTATGATTCTGTGATTCTATGACACACTCCTAAAGTATTTGCCCTGCTAGAGGTGAGTGGAATGGGGTTTAGGTCATGGTACATATCTTCAGTTACCTTTAAGTGGTACGGTCAGTACAAATTTAGTCATTTCCTTGGATCCAAAGAGGGCAGTTCAAAGAGTTGTCCTTTTCACAGACACCTTTGAAACTCAGAGTAGAGACCCGTGGAATATTCTAGTCTTTTGTGGGAAGGGAAATTCCTGTATTTGCAGTAGCCTTGGATCTCTTGACTTCTCCAAAAGGTAGGCAAGCCACAATTATATATACACACAAAATTAAACAATTGTTATCTGGATTTAGATTTGGGAATGAACAGGATGTTAATGAGATAATGTCTAGGCACAATATGGTCTCACTTCTTGGCATAAGAATGCATAATCATGTCTTCTACAGCGTCTATTTAGAAGGGCAAACTCTAATGACACCTTTTTAGTATTCCATATCTATTTATTTCTATACGTTAATTGGGTTTAGATTATTTAGAATTTAAACGTTTCTTAGTGTACATAAATTCCAATTTAATGCTTATAAATAACATAAATATAAAGCTTAAAGGACAGTGAGAAAACAGGAAACACTGGAGCTGGAGGAGGTTAACTCATCAAGGGCAACGCTGTTCCCCTGGAAACTTTATCTGCTGCTTAAAATGGACTCGTTTGCGTGAAGTCTGTCGTAGTTCAGTCCAATAACACTTTCAGGTTCAGTTTGATTGCCAAAGCGAGGATTATTCAGCAGCAACAGCCAGAACAAAAACCATTACAGGAAGAAAATAGGAAGGCAAGATCTCTGCAGCCAGGCTTTAATTCATGCTAATATGCACGAGAATGCAATTAGGGGAGGCTGCCAATTGCAGGAATGTGTGCCCGATGACATGCAAATCTCATTTCGACAGGGGCAGCCACCCGACACGAGGTGGCTGATAGACCATCCGAGTTCTTATCACGCAGCAAACTATTTGGGGTGGTGTTCATTCATATAAATAAAAGAAAAGGAACATCAGCTCCGAAAGGATGAGTGGGTGGGTCGGCTATGAGCCGAGCAAATCCATCGATTGCTGTGATCACCTGTGGCTGCCTTTGCTGTACAGAGAGTTGGGCCCTGCCCAGAGCAGGAAGCGTGAGGCAGAAATTCTGTCTGAGCTGCATTTTTTGGCCGTCCCTTGATCTGCAGAAGGGATTGAAAAACAAAAAATGTTGGTGCTGCTAATCGTTAATCACTCTGAAAACAAACCTGGCCTTGCAGAACTAACTGCAATCAGAGCGCTGGGGAAATGAGGGAGAAGAAGAAAGTATTCAGATGGTTTCTAGATGCTCAGATGGCTCCAATTCGGGGTTTCCCATATTTCGCTTGTGTGATTATTTTGTAGTCTCGTAAATTACGCTGTTGAGAAGCTTCCCTTTTTGCACAATCTGCATTGTCCTTTGGACAATTACATCCAATTTATTATTCCCCATTCACTCCTGACTGCAATGGTGTCCTTCTGCTGTCCCATCTATCTGCTGATTCAGTCTGCTCCAGCCGAGAATGAGTGAACCTGCATTGCGCTTCCTATCACAGGAAAGAAATCCTGGTTGTAAAGCCTCCGTGCTCACCACCAGCACCGAAGCCTCTTGATCTGCCCCGGGACAGGCAGGGAGCACTGCAGAAAGCAGAAAATCCCAATATAAACTGGCAAACACACATTTAAGGATGCTAGAAGAGGTTGAAGTTTCTGGACCATTGGCTTTTTACACACTTTGTGTACGTTGTGTCCTGTGATTCCTCTGTAAAAGTGTCACTTAACTGGAGCATGAGGTTTGATTGGCCAATCCCTATCTAGGCTCCTGAAGATGGATGGAAAAACACCCGGGTGGTCAGTGATGCTGAGAAATGTCTGTGACGCAGCTTGCCTACAGCATGGTCCTGTTTCAGTCCCACATTGGCTGTTAGAAGGAGGGTGGTTGCATACTGGGCAGGTCGCTGGAAGTCCTTCCAGACCCACCTTCAGGGCATGCTCCTCACCTCCATGCTCAGTTTCAGGCTCTTTCATAAAATCATAGAATCATGAAATGGTTTGGGTTGGAAGGGACCTTCAAAGGCCATCTAGTCCAACCCCCCTGCAAGGAGCAGGGACATCTCCAACCACATCAGGTTGCTCAGAGCCTCGTCCAACCTGGCCTTGAATGTTTCCAGGGATGGGGCATCCACCACCTCTCTGGGCAACCTGGGACAGTGTTCCACCATCCTCAGTGTTAAAAATTGCTGGCCACGCTCCTCTTGATGCAGCTCAGGCTGCGGTTGCCTTTCTGGGCTGCAAGGGCGCATTTCCAGCTCATGTTGAGCTTCTCATCCACCAGCACTCCCAAGTCCTTCCCCTCAGGGCTGCTCTTGATCCGTTTCCCGCCCAGCCTGGATTTGTGCCTGGGATTGCTTTCACTCTCTGAGGTTTTCAGAAGGTGTAAAAGCAAATCCCAGCAGCTGAATTTTCCTGACATGCTCTCAGATAAAACTCCTGAATCATCTTTTTTAAGGTTTCTTTAGCTGTCATTTTTATACAGACATGCAGCTTTTTGGTTTCTCATTTGGGTCTTTGCACTGCTGTGGTGTTGCAGGACTGCTGGTTGCAGGGAAGGGGTGGCTGGCACAAGCGCGTGTGAAGGAAACGGAGAGGGACACTTGTTTGGAGAGGAGATAAAGGTGAACAGTCACACGGACCTTGCAAACATGTTGAAAACATAAGATGGTTTCAACTTTGGCAGTGAGGGAGTAACGTTGTTTAAATGCAGACACTCAAAGACCATCCAAATAATTTCCACAGAGGAGAAAGATGATCCTATGGTCTGCCTTGCAGCTTGGACATGCCTTGAGTCTAGCAGCCAACCCTCCCTTGTGCGTAGGACTGCCTTGCCTTCTGGTATCTGGCAGGTGAAGCACTCCCTGCAGTGGGCTGTGTGTGGGATTTTCCCAGCCAAAACTTTGAAGTTGGCCGTTTTGCCCATTCTGTGATGTGGTGATGTATGTTTATAATTTGTGGAGCACCTCGGGGTGAAAGGCCTTCTCTAAATGCTGTGATTCATCAAGAAATAACTGGGTCTGTCCCTTAAATGTTAGCTGGCATCATTCCCAAACCCCACCGCCACATTCAGCTGTTTATTATTTTTACTACAGCAGCGCCCAAGGATGAAATGAGAGTGGGGGTCCCTTGTGCTAAACGCTATGCAAATATAAATGTCATCTTCTCCATGACAAGAGAGGAAAAGGCTGTGGGAAGGGAAGTGTTTTAAACGCTGTGTCTGAGATTCTTTCTTTCCCAGCTCAGCAAGGATGACTGGAGGGCAGAAGGTCTCCACATTTTTCCTCAGACCTAAGCTAAAAGTGGGCCCCTACAATAAGAACAGCCCCGTCTGAGCATCTGGACTCCTCTTTTCACTGATGGGGGTGAGAGTCATCCCGGGGGCAATTCACCAGAGCTGGTTCAGACACCAAATTTAAGATAAGATGAGCCACATCATTTGTGAATCTGCTTCTCTCCACTGATTAAAAGAATGAATCATAAAATGAATCCAGATGTAGACACTTATAGGTGAATTTAATTTGGCTGTGGCAGGTTGAGAGGAGCACCTCCAGGGAGAGACCAGATGCTACTTGTGGGGAAAGCCCATTATATCATTGTGTGGAAATGGAAAGGTCCCTCAAGATTCGTTGCCTTGACCTTGGTGCTGAGCCATGCACTGATCTCCAAGACCTTCCCTTCTTCCTTTACTTTACGGGAAAAAAAAGCAATCAAAGAAGATATGAACCCTCCCAGCTAGAAGTGGTGGTGTAATGGTGGGAGTATGTATGTCCAGCCAGAGTGGGACAAGTAGAAATACCATCGTGAATTGGATGTTGTGTGTCTGACAAGAGACTAGTCAAAGCTTCAACAGGCCCCCATTTATCCCCACAGGAATGTAGCATGTCTTATGGGATGCCAAGGACAGTATTCATGTTAAAAACAAACAAAAAAAGGTCTTCTGTGTGAAATTAATACTGAGTGGTAGTGCCTCGCCTAGGGATTTGGACTCTCTTGGGCTTCTGGGCTGCAGCACGCTCAGCCTTATTTCCAGGGCAATTAGTATCCTTGGTGAACGTGCACCTGCTTACAAGCCGTGACGGACCATTATGGGTTTAATTCGGATGATTAGCTAAAATCCAGCTTCCGCAGCCAGCAGTTTGGGGCTGGAACTTGTGCACGAACAGAAGTGCCTGTGGCTTCCCTGCTTCCTGGCTCCTACTGACTCAGAAAGGCTCTGGCAGAGCTTCTCCTCCTTTTGGCATTTTAACGTCTGATTTTGGCAGGACTCCACCGTATCAGCAGTGTATAAAAGTACAGAGTAAAACAAACATAACAGGAGGAAATAATTTTGAACAGAACATAAGCCCCTCCCAATGAAAATACTGGGATAGCTCGTTTAAAGGTTTTGCCTCCAATCCTCTTACCTGTTTCTGCTGGGTTTCACACGTGTGCGAGCCTCTTCACTAAGCTGAGATCAATTTTTTTTTGAGCTGGGCCCAGGGTCTTAACAGCTGGTTGAGAAAAGGGGAGATATTCTTCCTGCTTGCATTGAGGTTCGCTTTGGGGAGTTAGTCAGACTCCACAGTCCAAAATGTCCTGGAACCACTGACTCTGGAATAACACTGCATTGTGATGGTTGGAGAGTGTCCTGTGTCCCTGTCAGCATCTGATTGTGCTGAGTTTCATGGCTTGATATGAAAGAATTTGTTTTCTTTACGTCTGGGTTAAATAATTGCTGCGAGATTTTAACTCTCCCTGGGCTGGTTGAGGGTCTCTAAGGTGTTTTGCTCTGCCAAGGGGGAACCACTCCCCACTGGGGAGAGGAATCCCAGTGCTTGTTTGAATTGGTCCCATTTTCTTCTCGCTCTGGGTATGAAGAGTGTTTTCGGAGACTTTGAGAAAGTTTTGATTATTTGAGGAATGATTGCCTCCTACTCCTGCCGTAATTACTGCTACATCTCCTCCCTGGCCTGTTTTATGCCTGGACCAAAAAGCGGCTATCGGTAAGGTGGTGTTTTGTGCCACCACGTGCGTCTTTCCGTCTCTAAATCCCGTGGACCTCCCAGTGCTCAGCTTTGTGAGCAAATACCCCTGTGGATGCACTGCAGCAGGTATGTCGACATAGACACACTTGCCCTGCTACCCGTTAGCTTTGCAGCACCAAAATGTGTTGTGTCAGTGACAAGTGTCATTACCTTATTTTCCCGTTACAGTAATTTCTTCCTTGGACTTTGTGCCGATGTTAAAAACACCCAACAACCAAATGTAAACGCACGCTCTGACTCAGCCATGGTGTACTTTAAAAGACACAACCTATAAACATCCTTTCCTGCTACGGTCCAAACAAAGGCAAAGGGCCTTCCTCTGAGCAGGACGCTGTAAGGTTGCCTTCGAACGTCTTTTGCAGATGCTAGAGAGTCCACTGCAGTTCTCTGCCTTTATCCTATTTCTTCTATGAATTTTATTTCTTCTTCCCCAGACAACTCACTGACAATGCTTAACGGCGTTCCTCAGTCATGCTAGCTGGCATAGCAGGGCGGGGGCCGTTATTTGCCTAAAAGCACCTACCAAAATGTGACTGGTGGATTTATCCATCGAGGCAGATCAAGTGCCCAAGGAAATTATCTGATTTCCATTATCAGGGCTTGAAATTCGGTGGCTGTATGAACACTTTCCTCCTTCATTCTTCATGTTTCTGAGGAATGCAATATTGGCTTTAAACTGGAAGACGGTAGGTTGAGATTGGACATAGGAAGAAATTTTTTACAGTGAGGGTGGTGGAACACTGTCCCAGGTTGCCCAGAGAGGCGGTGGATGCCCCATCCCTGGAAACGTTCAAGGCCAGGTTGGATGGGACCCTGAGCAACCTGATCTGGTTGGAGATGTCCCTGCTCCTTGCTGGGGGGTTGGACTGGATGGGCTTTGAAGGTGCCTTCCAACCCAAACCATTCTGTGATTCTCTGAATGTGGGCAATGACAGGAATTGCGAATGCTTGCTAATTAAAAGAAATTTGATATAATTGCCAAAATGGAGTGAGAGGAGGCTGACTTATACAACTGGAGCATTAAAACTGCTGACTACAACCTGTCTATGAACAGTAGTGTGTGCCCAAGAGAAAAGGCTGAGTGGGAAGGAGACCGTGACCCCTTTAGCTGTTAAATACAGAGATATTAAAGCTCTAACTAACGAGTTTGGGAGCGTAGTGAGGGATGAGCGTGCACGTGCCTGTAAAGGGGATTACAGGCCATGGGTTCCCATTAAGAGGTGAGTTGCTCCAAGAGCTTTTATCTGTAAAAATGGAAAGAAATACTAAGTAATGGGAGATTTCAATCATAAAGATGTACGCTGGAAGTCTCATATAACCAGAAATAAATCTCTTTGAAGTTTCTCAAATGATGTGTGATCATTTTCTAGCCCAGAAGATATTACACCCAACATGAGATAACGGTATTTCAGATTTCATTCTGACAGATCAGCCTGTGCGTTGGAAGCTGACGGTATCTTAGGAGCATATGGCTGGGACTCTGTTTCAATAGAGGCAGAGGATGAGCTGACGCGGTAATGAATATATTGGGTAGTTCAAAAGGGATCATTTCCCAGTACTGAAGAAGAATGAAAGAATGAAATGGGTTTTCTATAAGAGGATTCTACCAGCTGACCAACCACCTTGATTTCGCAGTGATGTGAGAGGGCAATTTTGATTAAAAACCCATCCTACTAAAAAGGGAGAACGTCACACAGTATGAGATAAATGGCTTAATAAGCTGATTGGGACAAATAAAATCTACCTTAAGTGACCAGATGCAAAGTTAGACATGACAGCAGCCACGCTGCTAGGGCATGCCAGAGGGCAGTGCTGGCCAAAACGCTGTCTCCAGTTCTCATGTTCACATTTAGAAAATGTTGAAGACTGGGCTGAGCTGGTGTTGGTGGGAGGGAGAAGCTAGAGACAGCCTGAGACCCACCAAAAAAATGCTTCATAGCCAGATTTAGGAGCTCCGTCTGTTTAGTTTATCCAAAAGAAGACCAAGGGATGACTTGGTATCCGTGCTTATGTGCTTTGTGGGGGGAGCACCAGGAAACTGGAGGCTCTTTAATCTTGGGCAGACAGGCATGACAGCAGGCAGCGCTGGGAGGTTAAAGCTGGACAAATTGAAATGAGAAATAAGAGTTTAATTAAACATGGGAGCACGATAGCCGGCCAGTGATGGACTTCCCATCTCTTCATAGCTTTGGATTAACATGCAGCACCATTCCGCGCAGCGTGGTGAATTAAAGAGTAGGTTCCTGGGCTGCAAACAGGGCTAGAGGAGGAGACTGTGCTGTGTGTCCGCGGGAAGTGAGCCGGTCCTTCTTCCTGCCTTTAAAAGAACTCTGAATCTGCGAGAAGTTGGTAAGGACATTGGTGATATTTTATTATACAAAGTCCATCCAACGTTCCATGCAGCTTTCTGGAATGACGCAGGATCATCTTTCACCAGTGGCAGACTCAGTAGGGTGCTGGGACAGACTGGTTCCAGCAAGATACACTTGGGGAATGTTATTCAAAGATTCTCTGCTTTTGTATTGAGCCTCATGACCTATTGAAACCCAGGTTGGAGCCAGTAGATGGGAATTTTGGGTCCTGGAGCTATGTCATGCTACTAGGGAAAAAGAAAAGATGTAATGAGGATGTCGGGCAGTGAGAGCATTGCTTTGCTTTCTGTTGTTTCCTGATTGCAGTTTTCCAGTGAGATGGGGACCACATGTTGACCAGCTCTGGCAGCTGTGTAGTCCTTGCATTCCTGCTTTGCCTGGAGAGCACAGAAGAATCTTGGCAGGCAGTGAAAAAATGACCAGTACTGACAAAGTCCTCCAGACATCTGAGGACAAAGTGGAGCACATTTAGATCTACCCCAAGACATGGCATGAAGTGGGAGAAAATATCTTTTCTGTGGGGATGTAAGTTCAAGTAACTACTTGCCCAGTGAGCGTCAGGGGAGGAAGATAGGAGGAGAAGGTGAAAAAATAAGTTCAAAATCCAAAATACTGTGAAATGGCAAAATATTGTGGAAAAGACTGGAGGTTTTCTGTGAAGCTGACTTCAGCTATGCCACCACATGCCCCTCAGGGGACCTGTATCCTCATCTCAGCTCTGCTGAATGGCAACAGGCAAGTCACTACCTTCCCACGTCTCCATTGCCCTGGCTGTAAAACAATCCTTTGCAGAGCATATTGGCATCTCCTGTGGAGAACAGCTTTTTAAGCGCTTGATGTTATGATTATATTATTATTCCAAAGTGGGAGAAAGTAGTTTCTTTCCCTTTGCGCCAATAATTGAACTTATCCAAGAATGACACATTGATGGGCTCTGGAAAGGGAGCAGGAGTCAAGTCTAAACCAACTTGAAATTCAATCGACAGCTTGTAGCATCTCTGAGAAGCCTTCCAGTACTTATTACTGTGTCTTCTGTCTTTAAAATCATGAAGGAAATCAAAGAGAGAAATCTGTGAAGCTTTTGCAAGCGGTCAGATGAATTTGTTTCTTAGGAGTTCTCAGGTAACCAAAGTTTTATCTTTTTTTCCCCCTAAAATTGCAGCCCTTTTCTTGATCTCACATATAACACTGGGTAATCTGTCTCTTATTACAGTGCTTTCCCGGGGAAAGAAGGGATAAAAAGACATTTAGGATCTATCTGGCATTACAGAAAGACCATTTCCAAGTGGATTGATAGGTCTATTTCAGCAGAAAACTGGAAGAAAGAGCCTTGATCTTGCTGAAACTCATCCATCTGCATAGTTGTATTTCTACAGGTAGAAATCTGATCCGCAGTAAGACCTCATGTGCTCACAAATCCCTCATGGTCACTGTGCAGAAAAGCCACTGTAGTGAGAGGTGGTGGAATATTTGTTACAAGCCATTCTGCAGCTGCTCTGGATTTGAGAGAGAGAAAGGCCCCAAAAGACTGAAAACACCAAAAAGTGCAGCGTGGACATAGCTCGCACAAAAAGCTCAGCTGTGGCTGCGTGAATTTCTTAATTTGAATTGACAAACATACCCAAACTCACTTGCTCTGGCCTAACACTGCTTGTCATGTTTCTAACATGGGAAGGGCACGGATGCTCTTTGTCTGTAGTAAGTATTATGTAAGTCAAAAGAAAAAGGGAAAGAAAAAACCCTTCAGCTCCCCATAGCTAATCAGGTATTCACCTTGAACGATTACTAATGAAACCAGCACCACATCAAAGGGGAAGCTGGCTCCAGCTGGGAAGGTTATTAAAAAATTTAACTGTACCAGATGGCCCCCAACCAGCCTAAGTGACTACATTTTACATCCTGTTTTGTAAAAAAGAAAGGAAGCCCTGTGCTTGCCCTCTCAGCTGCCACCTACTTTGGGGCTCTCACAATCAAAAGAGGCATTGGGGAAGCCATCCTGGCAGGCAAGGATGATGTTTTGCTCAATGACTCAGTATTTCTCTTTCATTCTTCACACCATCAAGTTCCCAGTGCATACTAACGCGGGTCAAAACCACCCGTGCTGACTTGCTTTTTGACGTAACGGCAATAGCTAGCTCCTTTCTGTCATCAGAGTAAAAATATGTTAAATATTCTGAATTAGGAAAGAACCAAAACATTTCATTTTCAAATACAGTAGAAGAAAAATAAACATGGTTTTGTGGTAGCAATTCACTAGGAATGGGACACATAACGTTTGGTGTCCAGCTGTATACAAGTGTAAGAGGAGAGGAGGGAGTCGCAAGCTGGGATGGAGCCACTCCTGCACTTGTAGGTGGCTTTTGCTGCACGAAATCAATATTTATATCAAGTAGTATGTGTTGGTTTTGTTTAGCGAGGGGGGCTATGGTGGTAGCTTCTGCAAGAAGCTGCTAGAAGTTTCCTCTTTGTCCAGTGGACTTGACTGGGCCTAGGGCGGACCCTCTGCTGGCCAAGGCCAAGCCAATTGGTAGCAGAATGTTCCCTGATAACGCCTCTGCCATAATGTATTTAAGAAGGAGAAAACAGAAAAAAAAAAGAGAAGATGTGAAGAAGTTGAGCGGGAGCAGAGGGGGAGGCGCGAACCTTGTGGGCCTTGCAGGCCTCACCCTCTGGCCTCCCGCCGGGCCGCCAACTGGGCCCGACTCGGCCCGGCCCGGCTGCAAGAAGTGGAGAGGAGATGAGATGTGAATGAGATATAAAAAAATCCTGAGAGGCGTCTGCCAGCCTGCTGTGAAGAATTTCTTATGAGAGGAACGGCTGCAGATGCCAAGGTCAGTGAGGGGGAGTGGTAACACTGCTCCTGGCCAAGATTCCCCTGCAGCCCGTGGTGCAGCCCGCTCCAGTGCACATCTGGATTGCCTAATCTTACAAAGTGACAGAACTGAAGTAACCAAATATCTCTCAACTCCTGAACAAACCCTCTCATGTTGCTGTTTTAACGCTACAAATGGGTTACAAAAGAACATGCACAGAGAAGTGAAAACACTGTGTATTTCATCTCAACAAACCAAACAACTCAAAAGCAAAAAGCCAAATTCGTTAATAAGCTGCCATTGGGGCAGAGGTATTGCCACATGAGTTTAAAATGACAATTTTACCAGTAATGGGTCTTAGATCTGGAAATTTCCTTGACAAATCTTCAAGCAAGGCTTGCTGGATAAGCTGTTAATACCATCTGGGTGTCAACAGCCAGATGCTCCGTGATGTGAGTGTGAGGGCAGTTTTTCTGGCAAGGGCTGGAGACGTGCAAAAAGAGGATAAAAAGAATGTGGTAAGAAAAAGGAAGTGGGAGCTCTACTGTAAATGTGGGGGCAAAGAGAAATGCCTTGCAATGCTCTTTGCAAAGAGAAATACCTTTGGCTCTTGCCAAACTCCCACCATGTTAGATTCCAGGGACTGAAATGATAGTCCTGAAAGTGCGAGTTTTTAAATTCACACCTTTTCTACTACATCATGTTTCTCCGTTACTGCCTTAAAGTGCTGGTGTAGACAGAACGGTGGCTCTGTAAAAGTGCATCTTCTTGCTTGGTGTCTCTGGTCTTGTGTGAGGTCGGGTGGCTTTACTGAGCAAAAACATGTTTCACCCTACAAGCAAACATTGCCAGGCTCCTGGGCGCCGGGCGGGCCACGAGGCTGGCTGTGAGCACGATTCAGGGGTTTTCTGCTGTGATGTGAGAAGCGCAAGGTACAGCTGGATCCCTTAGTTTTCAGGCTGTGTTTACATCAATCACAGGGAAGAGAAATACCTTTCGATTTGGAAGTGTTTGAACAGTCAAAGTGTTCAAGGCCAGGTTGGATGGGGCTTTGAGCAACCTGATCTAGTGAAAGATGTCCCTGCCCATGGCAGGGGGGTTGGACTAGAGGATCTCTAAAGGTCCCTTCCAACCCAAACCATTCTATGATTTAATGCTCAGTGAAATTAGATGTGCAAGTCAGAGTCCCACCATGTCGACTGTACAGTAAGGCAAATGCTGGAATTAAAAGAAAAGATCCTGTCCTCTAGAATTAATTCAAACATAGGTCCAAGGGAAAGTGTCTCTGTTGGCTTTGCAAATGCGTATCCCTGCTGAAAGGGTGGGCAGAGCACATGGGATGGGAAGCTGCGGTCAGAGCGAATCAGTTTGGGTGGCAAGGTTTGCAGAAGGGAAACTTCACACCTGCCAGTTACGTGGCAGTAGGAGGTGTCTCTGCTTGTGGTGGCTGCTTTGGGGGTTTGCTCGCTACAGTTTTATGAAAATGTCTGTGCCTGTGAAATGGAGGCAGAAAGGCTCCAGAGCAGCTAGAGCAGGCGGCAGGAAAGCACCAAGCACCGTCTCTGGGATGGACGTGACAAAATTTCCAACAAGAAAAGGCATTTTGGCACCGAGTGGCAGGGAGGGAATAAAAACAGAGCGAGCAAAGATAGTCCCTGCCATTTGTGTCTTGCCTTGCCAGGGAAAATAGGTGTTTAACTGCACAAATACACTGGATGGTGCCAATTTTACCTGACTCTGTCATCAATTTATTTTCCATCCTGAGTTTTGAATAACCACGTTTTGTACGAACTGAGCGTTGGCTCGGTTCTGTCTCCCCACAGTGTTGCGGTTTACACGGTTCACCGGTTTTCCCAAGTCTAGCTGTGGTGTAGACACGTTGATGCCCTGACTAGGAATAAAACCGGCCAATGTGCTTCAAAGTGTTTAATGTATTTATTCACTTGCTATCCAGTGAGGTAGACAAATGGGTTTTCTGTGTTACAGAGGGGCATGGAGTCCAAAGGGGAAAAAAAGGTCTGTGTGGTACGCTGCACGCAAAATATATATTTGTGTATTTCTGTATGTGTGTGTTTTCCTAAATGGATGGGGTGGGCTTAGAAAATGTTAAAAAAATACAGCCAGGAAGTCTAAAACTGTGGTTTAAGAATGACTGCAGTGGACAAAATTACCCTTTTAAGTAGAGGAGTTGGATTAGAGCAATGGAGGGAGCTCCTCAGCCCAGGAGCGGCATGGACCTTGGTGGAGACAGCCTCTCTGCCGCACAAGGGGCCGAACCCCGAAGGTCTAAGAGCACCGTGACCCCCATCTTGCAGGGGACCTTGTGTTTCCTTCACCTCCTGGGCTTGGCAAAGCAGCTCCCACAGGCTGTGGCGATCCTCACCCAGGAACGTGGGAATGGCACAACCTGTCTTACTGACCTTACCGGAGGTTAAGGAAGGAGCCTTGACCTCAAGCATCCTTTCTCCAACTGTGTGACCCACTTTTGTTTGAGACTTTTATTGTTCAAGTCCTGGAGAAGAATAGGCTGTCGCTGGGAGCAAACGGCAAGGAGAAAATTGCCACACAGGCGAAAACTGTCCTCATGTCCTGTTTCCAATAGAACTGCATTTTTTTGACTGCTTGGTTTCAATAAAAAGTCCAGAAAGAAAGAATTGAAGGGGGCACTGCTTTTCATGGAGTGCCAGCGAATAATTGCAAAAAATTGCTTGTTTTTAAAGAATTGCATGACCAGAGACAACGCAGGGTGCTGCACAGATTCTGCACCCATTCTGGATTGAATTCTGCTTCTTACTCTTCTCCTTGAAAACGTCTGGTCTGTGCATTTATCTTCATCTTCTAAAGCTTCTCCTGATGCTGGCTACAGCAAGGACACAGTGAGCGGAAGCATTAGCTGCAGCTTGGCTGCTCGACAGTCACAACAGTATTTCTTGATGAAGATATCGATCCTGGCACTTGACAGACTGCACGCAGGCGTTGGGGCTGTGCTTGCGCAAGGTGATGGCGTGGTTGGGGTGGAATTGCACCAGCAACTCTACATCCTCCGCTTCAAATTTCACTGAAGTTGGGCACGCTCTGTCTCTTATAATAGCCCCAAAATAACCCCGAGACAAAACATTGCCAGAACGTTATAGAAAGTCTTGCAGAATTTATGGCTGTGAAAACTCCAAGCACACACATCTATGCTATATATAAATCATGGGGTTTTTTCCTCATCATTTATCATTTTCTCCAGTGAGTGCCATTTGCTTTGTATTTAACTGCTATATTAGTACAAAGTTAAAGCGCTTTTGGATTTTGTACTCACCATCGCTAAAATAGTGAGTCCCTCAAACGTTTCCGCTTTGCACCCCGTGGTAGGTCCTGCCAAACTCCCTTTGCACATCTATTGATGCTACAGAAACTATCCCACCTGCTGGCATCTGGAGTGTGTTTGGCCTGGGGTCGAGGAGCTTAGGCTCTATGATGTAGGAATTTTTTGCATTTCATATGCCACTCTTATTTGGAGCTCTTAGCCCAGACTTTGCAAGCTATCGACGATGTGCTGACACCAGAAGCACTGGCGAGATGTTTTGGCTCCTTCGGGGAGCCAGGAGGCTCTTCTGGTAGGTGCACGGTCCCTGATGGCTCCCTTTGAGGCTCAGCAAGTCCCACAGACGTAGGCAGTGCTGGGCCAGGCTACGATGCTCTACCCCACATCTCACAGTATGTTCTGCAGGATGCTCTTCCACTTTATAAACAGATGAGAAGACTTTGGAGGAAACTTCCATCAAATTTCTCAGTTTCATCCTAGAGCAGCTCTTTTTTTGTCCTGTTCTGCCAGTTTGCTACAGAGGCGTGGATGTGGAGTGACCGTCAGAGTGGTCTTCTGCATTACAAGCACAGGACAATGCAGTTTGTTGTCTGTGGGATCAGTTGGGAGGCTCCTGAGGGCAAGGACAGGAGAGGCTATAAATACCACAGGCATTTGCTCCAGTTTGGGACCAGATGGGGTAATGCAACCCCCCAGCGCCAGTGTGGCTCTTGTCCCTCTGAGTTCAAAAAGCTTTGCAAAAAAGCCCTGGAAAAACATTGCAGAAGCAAAAGAACAGACAGCAGAGGAGGAGTGTTTTTTTTTTTTTTCTGCCAGGGGCTGCAAAACCACTGTTCCCACTTGGTGGGTAATCACAACAAAACATACCAAAGTCAGCTGTTTTGAGAAATCTGTAGCCATAGGTGCCACTCGGTCTTTTAACTCCCTTGGCTCATGGTTTTCCACGCTCCACAGCCCATCTTGAGCCACTGTACAAAACACATCCCCTCATATTCAGGATGGCAAATTGCTGAACTTCTGAGAGGCAATCGTAAGCCTTAGGGGTGGCGAGGCTGTTGGAGGAAGAGAAGAAGAAGATGCATGAGGGAGGTCTTGACTGGCTGGACCTCGTTCTGCTGGGCTCCCAAAAATTTTGACTTTAGGGAATGGCGTGGGAAGGTGTCCTGCCACGATGGGAGAAATAAGACAGCTCTGCCTTGAAATGTTTGGGCAAAGATTAAATGCTGCTTGTTGGAAAAAAAAAAATAAAATGCTGTGATATTGTGCCAGCAGGCCACATAGCTGTTCATGTTAAGATTAATTCTTCTCTCTGTAATCGGCACGGGGCCCTGTGCCTGCCAATTAACAAGTCTGGGGAATGCATCTCGCGCTGCCTCCTCTCCTGCAGCAATGCAGGCGCCTGCTGTGCCGGTGCCTCTGCTTGGGCTGGAGCATGTTCTTCTCTTCAAGAGGCCGAGAACTCATCACTCTGTTTTTTTTTTAACATTATTTTATTAGTTCAAAGCAAGCAATGCTTGTTTTAATTAATGAATATGTTTCTCTTTTCTTGCTTCTTGGCTTACCTCCTGGTTCTGCGTTTTCATGCCCCGAGAAGAAAATGTTTCACTCAAAACAGAATCCTCTTTGTCCCTGTGTGTGGCTGCTGCTTGCAGAGGTGAGGGAGCTGGGGAGGCAGCAGCAGTTTCAATTTTGGGGGTGGAGGATGAGGGAGGGAGGAAATGGCCAGGATTACAGAAGAACTGCAAAGAAAAGGCAAGTTTTGTAGTACGCGCCGTACTTAACTCTTCCAATTTTCCAAGAACCGTGGTAAATCCTATTTATGCAAATCCTCACCTTAGCAGCTTTTGAATATTCTTGGAGCCACTGGTGTGAACAGAAGTGGAAATTGGCAGGTATATAATCCTAGCCAAATGCTATGTACCTGCGGAGCTTGCTGCAAAATTCTTGAGTAATGGTGTGGCACATTTAACTTGTGTTTGCTGACCGCTTCCCCTCAGCATCAGCTGTTTTTCACAGCTCTGCCTCAGCTTATCAGCCCTCCTCGATATTGGGCTAAATTCCAAATAAAGCAAGGGAATCAGCTGGCAATTCATTTGATGCGTTACATTTTTTTTTCCTCCACACTTAATTGAGCATTCCGCTTCGAATAATCCTCAGCATTAGATTAAATCTCTATTGATCTCATTTTAATGAGCTCACCACTGTGACCAACAGCCCTTTCCCCCGTAGCAGATGGAGACGTGGCCATCCGAACGTGCGGCAGGAATACTTTTGTTTCAGAGGACTGACACCTTCTCCTCTGTACGACTGTCCTTGGCACCCCATTACCCCTGAGTCTGCGGACCCGGAGCCAGCAGATACGTCCTGTTCCTTGCGCTGTGCCTTTGTGAGGTTTCTATCGCCGTGAATTTCTGTTTGAACCACTGCCAATAACTTCCTGCTTAAAGATTTCATTTCTGAGCAGGCGATGTCCACGTTTATCGGTAGGAAGGCAGGTAGCTGAAGGCTCTGTAAGAGCTCTCTCCTGTGCCACGGGGAGAGCAGGCGTGCTTGCAGCTCCTGACTGCCTGCTTAAGAGGATAAATTACAAATTCAGGTCTGGGGCAAATCAATTCTGTGAACTACAGAGTTGATTCCACTCCTGCGCTTCACCTTCAGACACCTGCATTTCAATTTCCACTTGAGATTAAAATATAAAATGGAGGAAATCTCCCTTTCATTCCTTATGAGGAAAAAAGAAAGTGATTAATGAGGGTTTAAATCCTAATGACAAACAAAACCTAATGACCCAGCACTTCTGATGTCAAATAATTTGCTGCAGAGTGGCATTTTGCAGACTTCATGGACCAAAGGATCTTTAGGGTCTCACCTTTAATCACACCTTCTACCTAACAAAGGTCATGGGCATTTTCTCGGTGATTTTCTCCATACAGCCTAACAGCTTGTATTTGAACTGAACAGTTTAACGCTTTCTGAAAGACCTTGATGTAAAGATAGCGGCATGAGGGTGTTCTTGGTGGTGGTGGAGCAGCGTAGTGCTATGGAAGAGACAATTATTTTAATTGACATCTCATTCCCACATGGCTAAGAGCTTGTATCATCAAAAGATGTCATATACTAAATAATATTTTAAAGCTGTATGCCCAGTTTGGTGGTGTGTGGTTTTGTGACAAGCGGCATTGCTTAAATACAGTTGACATGCAGCCACCAAGGCAAGGAATTTGGTTTACTTTTAGCATGAAGTTTGCAATGTGAATTTGCAGACATTGCCCATCATAATTTTCAAGTTTGGTTATTGCTGGCTTGCTTTTTTCCTCTTTCTTATCTCGGAGAGACAATATGTCTTGCATCAGCAGATTATGATTAATAGTCATGACGTGTAATGACATTAATTAGCCATAGCTATTGCTCATGATTAATAACAGCAGCTAAGTGAAACCTTGGCTGCAATGATTTATTTCAGTACTTTTATTGAGCTGTGCATCTGGCAATATTGTGATGCTGTAACGTCTTCAGGGAGGAATGTCCGTGTGGGAAAGTGAAGAGCTGAGAAACGCTTTGAGTGAAGCAGGTGTGTGGACTTGTCCCTCCTCATTACTGCACACAATGACCCACTGGGAAATTCGATTGCTACAGTGGGATGGAAGACAGGAACTCACCACACAATGTCCCGTGCGGCTTCAGCAGAGGTTCCCTATTGACCATGCGCTCCAAAAGGGTTTGGGGAGAAGGCTCTAATTACTCACGTTGGAATGAGATCTGGGATCCCCTCTTGTGAGGTGTCGCAGGCTTCGTGACGCATAGAAACCCTGTCTGGAGTGCAGGAGCTTTTGTCCTGGTGCTCAATCTCCGTACGTCCGCCTGGAGAGGACTTGCTCTTTCCTTCCACAGGACACTGAGGAAGGAAATGGTGACTGAAGCCGTGTTTAGATTACCAATGAAGTCCTGCCTTAGAGGCCAAAATCTAAGTTGTGGCATAGGTTTTATATAGCTCCTTCACAAGGAAATATTATTTTAATGTCTGTAACGTGTTTTGACGTTGGATGGGAGACAAGCCAGAAGCACAAAGCAATAGTCTCCAACACTGCTAGGACGGACATGAAACAAATTCCAGCTCTGAACATCCCTGCATTTCGGTAAAACTCCTCTCAAACTGGAAATGAGAATTTGCAATACGGGCACATAAATGTTGTTCATTACCCAGCTGAAAGGAATGGAAAGGGCCCCTTTTAGCACGGCCTTAGTGCTGGTTCCACCTTCTGGGAGAACTGAACTTGCATTTAGATTAAAGTAGAATTATTCCGTTTTCCTCCTGCTTCCTATTAATTACATGCAATTTGCTCTGAAAAGATCTGTTACTGTGCTAATCTTAGCAATCACCATACTGCAGCAAAAACATTGTACAACACTCTACGTCTGTAAATGCTTCCAGAGATGAAATTTCAAATTAAAAAGCAGCAACAGAAATATCCTGGACTACTTTTACAATTTCCCTCTGTGGAACAAAGAAAGAGAAACATTTTCCTTTCCTTATTTATAGTCACCACTTCTACCACTGCAGTTGTTCCTGTGGTCTATTCTTTCTAATTTAAGTTGCAGGCAGCGTGAGGCAGTACCCAGTTATTTGATTTGTCTTGAATGAGCCAGGCAAATGAATGATGCAGGCGGTGTAATAATACTCAGCTTGTTCTGGGCAGGAACTTAAGAGTCTGGTTTACACAGAAATATCCAACTAGCTTGAAGGAAGTGTTGGGCAACAGAAAGCTGAGTGGCTGGAAATCTTGATGTTAAGAGCTCGTGGTTGGAGTGCAACTGCAGGTAATGGTGATGGAAAGATTTCTGAGCGTTGGGAGATCCCGTAGCGTACATGGTCCAGATGAGAAAATGAGTATATAAGGAGATCTGGAAAGATGAAAACCACAAAGAGCACCACTGCCAGAGTTTGACTGACATGAGCCAGAAGTCACTCCTGCATCACAGACTCTTTCTCTGCAGGCTTTGTTGAAGCTCACAGACAAGGTTGTGAGAAGGAACCCTGACCTCCTGTGGCCCACATCATAGTTTTTTCGGGGAGACTGGACTGTCAGCAGTCAAGTAACAGCCACCAACAGTCATAAAGGGCCAAGATGACTCTCTCCACTGACATGCAAGGAACAAAGGTCTCAGAGTTTCCTAGACTGGGCCCAGTAACTTGCAAACCAGTTCAATCAACTATTTTAGAACAAGGCACTGTCTTTTCTGTGATGTTTGTCAAGTGTTTTTGAAGATCATTGCAAGAGACATCCATTTTGACTGCCTTCACAGCTGGAGGTAGTCTGGGATGTGAAAGGTCCAAAGGATCAAGCAGACAAATTCTTCTTGGTTAAATAAAAGATCCTGGTACAGTTGCAGTCCAGCCAACCCTGCCTAAGCAGCTACCTGAAAACTCCTGGGCATGGGATTCACTTGTCTCTATGTGGATCTACAGTGTGGGTGCTGAGAACTCGCTCAGGTCACCTTTGTAATCGGTAGGACAAGAAGCACCAGTCAGTTGAACACAGAGTGTAATTCATCTCCTGAAGAAGACACCAGCGTTTGGTTGGGTGAATGACACCCTACACTTAATGCCGATTTTTAGACCTCTTCTAACCATGATGAATACCCAGACCATTAGTCCAGATGTAGACTTCTTGGGTGACATTTACTTGCCTTAATGAAGGTGACAAGAGCAATGCTGGCTGCCATTGCAGAACGCACAGGTCTCCTGTATGTTCAGTGTCACATCTGCCACCCCTGTATGGAGGTCTTGGGTGACACAGAATATCCCATATGGCACTAGGTATCTAGTAGCTAGGTAGGCAATTGAATCTCAACCCTGCATTTTCTGGACTGCTAAAGTGAGATGAGATGAATCATATCCTAAGTGTCATTGTCTGATCTGAAAAGTTGTCTTCAAAATTTCTCCGAATGTCCCTAACTGGAGACCAGAGAGGGCAGCTAAGGATGGATTTAGTGAATACCACACTCCTCCCCACAGTGCTGAGCCCCAGAAGGCAGCTTTGAAAGCCAGGATGACAGAAGGGGACCATTTTGCAGCCCGTGGGCTGCATAGAGGGGACATGTTCTGGTGCAGCCATGTGCTTTGTGTTTCCTGTTGGTTCATTCCATCCAGCTCCTTGGCTGGTGTTTGTGGTGTCACGTTATCCGTACAAAATGCCTTGCTGTCCCTCAGGGCTGCAGAAGGGCTTCAGCATCCCTCACTGGGCTTTTGAATCCATGGTGGGACCAATTTTGCTGAAGGTTTTGCGAGTCTTTGCTCTGACTGCAGGATTTATTGGGCAGCCCGTGGAAAGCTATACTGAGTGGGCAGCACAAGGAGATGTTGGGATTGTTTGAACTGGCATAGTAGCTAAAGAAAGTGTTTGCCAGCCTACGGCATAAAGGGAAAGTACTCCTTTAGAGTGAAACCCAGTGGAGTAGCTTATCTACTCACTGACTTATCTACTACTGACTTATCCGCCCAGTGCATCATTCCCAGTGCAGTAAAAAAAAGGAAAAAAAAAATAGTAGAAGGCCAGGTCTTTTTTAGGTTTTGTTGAAAAAACCTTGATATACAGAGATGTTCATGGAAATGCGTTCAAGACTTTTCAGTAGATAGTATGGCCAACTGTTAGGAAACTCCTCAGCGTAATTCATGTGCACAGAGACCGAAAGTGAAAGCTAGAAATGAAAGTGAGGCAAAGCAAGACAAAACTAAATACCTTAATGATTAGTAAAGCTTCAGTATCAGAAAGATTATTGTAGTTTTAAAGCTAATGACTAATAAAATAGCAATTTTTGGTCCGAATGTTCAAAAAGTGCCTACAGATTTTGTACATGTAGTTTGTTAGATTCTCACCCTAAGATCACTTAAGCCTGATTTTTAGAAAGCGGGTAAGGCTTGACTTCTCAGAATTGAGCCCTTTCACACCATCTGAAATAGATGATCCCTCATCACTGGGGACTTCTGGAAACTTAGGAGTTCATGGCTGTGACTCTCAAGTGAACTGAGGTAGGCTGGCATCTCTTTTTCCACTGAGCAAAATGCTGAGCCCCACTTGCTGCTCAGCCCGTGTTTCTTATTACCACTATATATGGAGTCTAGTCCCAGTTTAAGTGTGATGCATTGAGCTTATTATCCCCATTTTCCAGCACGGCAGAACTGGATGCAATTACAAAGCCTCTCAGAGGTGATTTGACTATGCAGACACTCTACACCCTGCTGATTTTTCAGCCACATTTAGCGCCTGTTGAAGAACAGAAATCCTTCTAGGCTGGTATTGGAGCCATCTGGCGATGTCTTTTTCAGTCCAGTAAACACTTCTGGGTTCACTTTAAAGCATGTCAGGATATAACAGCTTATTTAAGAGCCAAAATGGATGAACATAGACTGGGTGACTATGAAAAACATACACTTTGGGAATGCCGTATCAGCGGAGAGATGCAAGCGTGAAGCAATGATTATTCCAAACACTAATCCCTAACGGTAGGCAGGAGAAACCTGAATAGTTTCTCTTTGAGCATGGGTTATGGGATTTAATGGAATTCCAGTGTCATCTCTGGAAATGACAGCCAGTCTCCTATTTTCTGGAATGACTTGAATGTGAAAGCGTACCTGCATCGAGTGGTCTCCTGCTGTACTGCTTGGAGCAGGAGATCCATTGATCAGAGCCACTGATCCATAGGCTGCAGAGGGAGATGCAGCGTTTAAAGGATGCACGATGTCTGTTCTGTCTGACATCAGGCCCCGTCGCCTCCCCAGAGGTGTTCTGTACCCCACACAAAGCCCCTGCCTCAGCACCGTGTCCAATGGAAGCAGGTCACCCAACGCACCTTCTTCTCACACCCAGGCTTTTCTTTAGACCTTTCCCATCCGTGCTGGGTCCAGCCTAACTCTGCAGGACTAGCAGCCTCTCATAAACTCATACACGTGCCTGGCTCTGCCGTCGGCAGCTCCTGAACTTTCTGTTTCAGGACAAGCTAATTTATGTGAACAATATGACTTCGTGTGGGCAGCGATTTAGAAATAACTCTCTTCTGCCAGTGCTTGTAAAGAACAGAAAGGTCTTTTGTAATTGGTTTTTCTCTTAATTGAAGTGCCCCTCTGTAACTTGTATTGACACCGCGGGTAACTCTGTCGGTCGTAGGAGCCCGTTCACTAATCGATACGATACATGCTCACATATCCAGCTGCTCACATCCCTCCCGGTCCCTCCAGGCCAGGTTTTCAGGCAGCAGATGTGTCCCTGTCACCCCCTACTTCCACACACTAATTTGGTACGCTGGCTTTCTGCATCCACGCCTGCAGCAGCGCAAGGCCATGCTGAGAGCACGGAGAGCGCTGCAACCCCTTTTCCTTCAGGTTTCTCCCTAACAACAACTGCCCTTTCCCTATTTATCTCCACAGGGCGAATCAATAGGAAAAAAAAAACTTCCAGAAAACTTTAAAATAGCATCAGCCAGCTATTCCCCTGCTCCCTTCACTGCCAGACATTGGAGGCTCTCCCTCCTTCCCTGGCATCCACTGTTGTTCTCTGCATGGCATGGAGGTATTAGGAGGCTGCGAAGGAGATTTTATCATATTTTTGATCCTAATTAATGAGTAGCTGTTGTTGGAAAGGATTGTCAGGCTCACCAGGCTGCACATTTCCACTACGTCCTTTGCGCTGATCCTGCTGCATGCTGTCACTGGGAACTACACCAGCAAAGAACCTTTGGTGGCATAAAAGCTGGCGTGCCATGGTGGTTTAGCTCCCTGGACTGGCACAGTGTGGGTCAGGGACATAGCGGTGCGGCGAAATGGAAGTTGCAGCATGCATACCGAGGTCAGGGACGGCATTAGGGAGCCGGACATCCTTCTTGGCAGTGGTTGAAGGTAGGCTAGCTCAGCTGTGTAATAAAATCACAGGTACCCAGAGCCCTCCGGAGCTGTGTGTCCTGTAATGGTTGCCTTTCAGTACCAGTGTGAGAGTGATGTATTGAAATTTGTTCAACAAATGCAATCTCTTTTCTTCTTCGGGAGCTAACAGAGCAGGTTATTATTTTTATTAAACACATTTATTCTGTATTTCTCAGATAATATTTCTCAGTAAGTCATGGCTTATCAATTATCCATTAGCAGCGCATCGTAGATGGGTTAAATTGAACTGTGCTGTCAGTTTTGACTGGACACAAGTCAAGTTTATCTTCCTCAGCTGGAGAAGGTTAATCCAGAACTAGCTGTCCTTTGCGGATATTCACAAATGACCTCCACATGCATTTCCATGGCAGGCAGCTACTCCCTAGGCATTTCCTTCAAATTTGTGTTTATGTGAACATTCCTCACTGTGAACCGAGCGAAAGGCAGAAAGCGCTAAACATGAGCTGGAAACCAACGGAGACGGAGTGATGGCAGTTCAGGTACTCTCCATCGTGTACGGCTGTACAAGGTTTGCAAGGAAAGTCAGTGGAGCTCAGTATATTCCAGATTTTCCCCCACAGCAAACCCTGTGTAAGTGAAATGAACCACAGCTTGATGAGCCAGGGATGTACGTGGCAGCTCCAGGATTTTCTATCCATCCCCTGCTATTGCTGCTTGTTTTCATCTGGCCGCTCGTTTTCATCTCTGCGTTGCTCCCATAGATGTGCAACCATCCCTGCAGCTGGACAGAAGATGGGATCTTAAGACAACACTTTGAGTTTTCCATAGGAGAACTTACTTTGCTGCCTCTGGCTTTCAGGGTAGATTTCCATGCATGAGTGAACAAGGAGAGCTTGTTGCCCTGCAAAGAGGAGAGACTGTTCTGTATACTGGAATTTGTCTCAATAGATATCCGGAAGAACAGAGCAGGCTCGGCACAGGAGATCATCGTAGCAGCTATATTTCAAGTTCTCCTTTCTCCTTTGCTGTCAATATGCCGCTGCATACAATGCATGCTTTGTACAGGTCCAGCATAAACTGAGTAGCATAGGAGTAGAAAAGTCTAAAACTGGAAAACAAATTAATCCACTATTCTCCTAAGTAGGACAGTCATTTACAAGGCAGTTTGTTTATTTATCAACCTCCTTATCAAAATTACCTAGGCTTTTACCTACTGGAAAGTCCTTCTAGGACATTTTGGAGGAGGTTGCCCTGCATGTGCATCTTCTTCTGGAACAAATGGGCAAGGCACTAATTTCTCTTAGGTGCCACTTTATCCTAACTTTGAGGTGACTGCTTGAGAAGAGTGCCTAGAAGAGACTAAAGACTGTGTTGCTCCTGTTTCTCTGGAGGTAAAGTACAAACAAAGCAGCAAGAGGAGATTTTGTATCATTATTTTCAAGGAAGGTGCAGTTTTGCTGACAATTCCTATTTCAGATTCCATGACCATTTACTGTGACATTTTCATTCTGTGCCTGTACTGGTATTTTAGACTGTGGTCCATGTTATTTTAATGGCTTTTCCATTTGTTTAAAAAACAAAATGCAGGAAAATGACTTATTTAATTCTCACCATCCTACACCTACAGTCAAAGTTTTAGGTGGATCTTGGTCTTCTGAATTCATAAGGTGTGGATTTTTGCTTAAGATTTTCTTAAGCCTTTTATTTTCCCTTCATGATCACTTCTTTACTTGATGAGTCGGGAAGCGGTTGAATCAAAATGTGTCAAAGCCTTGTGTTCAAAACTTCCTACAGGATATGGATACTCCTTAGTGACGTTAATAGGAATAAGGTGTCCCAAATCCTGGTAAATTATATGTGTTTTAGACTACCTCTGCCCTTCTTAAGGGAGTGGGATATGCAACAGAGTAAAGTGAATCCTGAGGTCTGTCAGCCTACAGATCCCATTTTTTCTCCCAGCAGGTGATTAGAGGAAGCCTCTGAACAAAATCAAAGGCTTCTTAATTTGGTAATTGGAGAGCATCCCAGGGCTGCTGGGAGGCACGGCAAGCAAGCATGCCATGCTTTCCTTGGTGCAGTCAAGTGGAAGCTCTTGTCCATGACAGAGGACAGTGTGGTTCGCATTCAAAGTTCTGGAAAGCCATAATAAAGACCCCTGAAGTCATCTGTATAAGAACGCAGTGGGTTCCACAACCCTGTGCATCACACCCAGCGTGTACGTGCCTTCAGGTGTCGCGCTTGTGCTCACCTGAATGACTCAGTCTGACGAAGGTTTGCTTCCTGCACATCTGTGTTCCTGCCAGCAGCGCTTGGTAACATGAATCACTCTGCAGTGTGGCAGCTGGTTCCTCCCAGTGTCTGCTAAAACCTTGACACCTCTTCAAGTTGCCCGCAGAGGTCAGTTTGTGCTGTGAGCCCCGTGCAACATCTGGGAATGGGTTTTGTGAAAAGAGTCAAGGCAATACATTCTTTGGGTAGCTCGGGGTCCCAGAAAGATCTCTGCAGTCAATGCAAGGCTCAAAGGTGCTGGTGTTTCACTTTATTCAAAAGCTGCTGAAAACTAGAAAGGGATGAAATGTACTCCTCATGAGAGGGAAGCATGCTTGTTTACCTTTTGGTGGTTTATTTTTGAGGAAATGACCAGAAGGCCCTTCTTGAGCTGTTTAGCAGCTGCTCTTTTTCCATCATTTATTTTGCTTTCAGTATTTTCCAAAATTTAAACAAAAAGTCATAACCCCACCACCTGAAGAAGAAGAGCGGTTAGGTGACTTAGCCAGTCCTCTGCTTTCCCAGACAGTTGGTGCAGATAAATTGATTGATAAATCTGCACCCCCAAAACCAAAAATCACCATTGAAATGATTGGGAAATAATTCCTGTCGGCTTCTTTGATGAAGTCAGTTTATTGCCTGCATGAACTTCCCTCGTAAAAAAGAGGGGGAGGTTTGCCTGTCTGGGAGCTGTAAACGTGGTCCTGATTCACCGCACAGAATCATTTCAGCAGACGCTAAAGAACCGCTTTCCCTTGGGGACTGACTGCAACCGGCGGCTGGCAGCAACTGACTTGTCTGGTGCTTCCTCACCTCCTTTGGCAGGACTCCCACCCCCAGGTTTTTAGGGGACGCGGTGAGAAAGAGGCATTTCCTGCCCCTTGGAGATGTAACCGAAGGGAGGTGAGTGCTAATCCTGCAGTTCTGATGACGTGGAGAGGACTGACCGCAGCAGGGAATTTTGCTTATAACATTTTGGGGTTGGTAGAGGAAACCTGACACGGGGAAACGATGCTGCTCCCAGTGTCGTGCATTCACTTGTATATCCGACCGAAAACAACAATAAACACTAAGAGGAAATTCTAGAAAAAAAACATCCCAACTCCTGCTCTTCTGGCACCTGAAAGTTGCAGTTTGGAAAATACAGATCCAGTGGGAGTGCCTTTGTCCCAGTCTTTCAGATTAACGTGAGGTCTCAGGTTTTCCAGCAGCGTGCAGAAACTAAGTGCAGATCGGTGTTGTACAGCTGCTTTGTAGAAACTAGTGAAAAACTGAATGGGTGGACACATGGGTAAACGTGATGTGCTGTGAAAGAGTCAGCGTGGCTTTTATAAAAGGAAGTCCTGCCTTATGGTCCCACTGGAGTTCTCTGAAGGTGTCAACGAGCCTTTGGATAAAGGATATCCTGTTGATATAACCAGCTTTTACTTCCTGAGAGCTGCAGACAGCATCTCTCACCAAAGGCTTTTAAGGAAAGTCAAGGTGTAAATGGGAAGGTCTCTGGATGAATAAAAAAAGGAGTGAATAAAAAACCTAGGAAACAGAGAGTGGGAGCTCATGGTCAAGTCCTGCCGTAGAGTTGATCAGCAGTGGTGTCCCCCGGAGATATGTGCTGTTCGCTCAGCGCACTCAGACGTGAGCAGGAAAGGAGTGAAAAGTGAAGTGACAAGGTGTAGTCACGATACAGAACTCCTCTGGGTGTTAAAGATGAGGCTAGACTGTGAAGAATTGCAGAATCTCAGTAACTGCACAGTGAAATGATGCACAAGGGGAAAAGCAGCGCTCAGCCCACACGTGAAGTGATGGCCCTGAGCTGGCCATTACTGGGTAGGAGTGAAAACGTGCGGCTGTAATAGATAGTTCCATAAAAATGTCAGCTAAGCATTTAGTAGCAGTCAATAAAGCAAATCAAATGTTAGGAACTGCCAGGACAGGGACAGAGAACAAACCAGATAACGTTGTTACACAACTGTATAAATGCATGGCTCTTGAATCCTGTGTGCAGCTCTGGTCCTCTCACTTAAAAAGGAAACGGCAGAGCTAAAAAGGTTCAGATGACACTAACAAGGATGCTGGGGCGTGGAACTACTCGATATAAGGAAGAGTTAAATAGGTTCACCTCTTCAATCTGAGAGATGACCAGGATAACCCTGTAACATTATGGACATGGAGAAGGTGAAGAGATTGATTTTTCATTGCATTTCCAATAAAATAATAAGGAAGCAGCATTTTTTGAGTAGGAGAGGGCAAGCTCAAAGCAAACGGAAGGAAGTGACTCTTCATGCCTGTAGTTAAACTTTAGAACTTCCTCTCGGAGTGTGTTGTGGGAACCAAAAGCTGATGTGGCTTCAAAAGCATCCCTCCAAGCAACCTCTTCAAGGAAGAGAGATTGAGGGCTATTAATATACCGAGCCCACCTTTTCAGGAAGTCCCTGAATTGCAAATAATTGCAAACTGGGAGTCTGCTTTGTCCAATTCTTCCCCTCTTCCTGCAGCATCTGCTTTGGCAGATGTCAGAGAAGGATTCTTGGAGACAACAGAGACCAGTCCTCAGGCTGCACTAGATCAGGGAATAAGCTTACGCCCTGACCATCAACGCCGTCACAGAGGTTGGAGTTTTGCACTTTTTTTCTCAGCGTTGCTGTGCATTTAAGACCTCCAGGATCTGACCTAGGAAGCAGACAAAGCAATGATCTCAAACATTCGGGTGCTTTTTTCTTTTTATCTTATTTCCTAGAGCCTGTTCTTGCCTCACTGTCCTTCAGCCTGTTATCTCCAAATTTTCATTTCTTCTCCTATGGGAACACCATTTGCAGTTTGAGGATTTTGCTACAATCCACTGCATTAAAAAGGTAGAACGACCACAAAAGACGTGAATTCTCAGTATATTATTTCAAGTGCTATATTTAACTAAATTACCCCCTCTTTTGGAATTGTTTGTTATTCCTTTGGTCATAGAACAGCATCCTGTTTGCCTGCACACACTGCAGCTGCAGAGTTTCATGAAATCCTCATGGGTTTCTTGAAATAGCTTTAAAACTGAAACCTTCCAAACACTGCACTGTACTTCTAATTTATTTCACCAGACCCTAGTATGAACCAAGACTGTTCCTATCACATTGTTGTTGTTCTTCAGGACGCATGGCTATAGTGTTTGTTTAGTGCAAGTGCATAAAAATACCCCTGAATTGTGCAACTTTGTCTTTACCAAACCGTGTGACTCAGATTGGGCAAATTCCAGAAGGTACGTTTGCTTCCATAACCTTAACTCAATGATGCCGCACGCCCCATGTGAATAATCCATTGTCAACCACAGGAAATGCGAATCGCGTTGAGCTACCGCAACCTGCTTACAGACAATGATCCATAAACTGCTAGTTCGGAGTAATATTAATCACTTTCCTGAACATTTGAGTTTAGCTATATGGCTAGGTAATTAATTCGGCACTAATAAATTTGGAGAGTTTGTAAAATTGTGCTACACTTATGGCAAACAGCTATGTGTTCTAGCAATATTCTTTGCTTTCTATATTCTACAATTATTTCTTTAGCTCACGAGGAGAGACTGAGAGCTACAATTGCTTCTTGCTTTTTGAAGAGGTCATCTTCACATTGAGGTTTTATTTTGTAAACACATAGTAGGACTGGGTCCAACCTAAATCAGGTTTATGGATTAAGGATTCTGGTGTTAATGATAGCTAACAATAATTGGGTAGCTTCGGAAAATATTCAGAATCTGAACATCTGCTGCTACATAACAGCAGAAAGCAGAGTTGATAAACTGGCTGGTAAAAAATCTAGATGAGATAGCCCCCAACTAATTCCTGGGAAATGAGAAACAGATTGGACAAATCACCAGTGCTAGAGGTTTCACAGGCTTCCTAGCCATCTATCCACTGTCCTCTCCTCTATCAAATAGGCTTCTGTCATCTCTAAATTAACTCTTCTGTTTCAGTTTAAACTTGCTCCAGGGCAGTTTACGTTCTCCCTTTTCACAGCTACCTTGCCCACAGTCATATAAGATTCTCTGAGGAACTCTGGGCACGAGGACCTGCTTTCCTCATGAAAAGAGAAATGAGGGTGAAAATGTTGGCTGCAATAGACTGATTGTTCAGTGGGTTACTGGTGTAAGCCTAAAATTAAAAGCACAGGTATGGCATATCTTCAATCCAGACTACTCTCCTCACCCAAGATGATGTTGCTCAAAGGTATCTGGACACTGGAATCATCTTCATCTCCATGCAGAGGCTCAAAATTGCATCAAGAATAAAATTCATAAAATAATAACATCATCCATCTGCAGTTCAAAAAAAAATGAACAGAGGCATTGTAATTTTGAAAGTTACCAAAGAAAGCTCACTCCATACTGACACCATCATGGCAAGTCAACGTGCTGGAATAAGTGACAGTGTATTTCATCTAGGAGAGCAGAAGGACTTCTTAGAAAGGGAGCTAATGATGGTGCCTTCTGCATGACAGATGATCTCACATATGGAATCCATTTGGCCACAGGCAGAACCACCCATTGAGCTGATTATAGTGATCCTCAGCTCTGCGGCCCGGCACAACTCCAGCCACTCTGTCAGGACAGCTCGGTTTACACCTCGCACTTAAATCTTCATTGCCTCCGTCGGACAGATTAAAGAAGAGCAAATTGTGGGGATACCAGATTCCAAAGCATGCAACAGCTCACAATATAGGAGATGCTTAGGCTTGTTCGGTACGTCTGTTGCATGCACGTACTGAGCAGCAGTGGGAGAAAAAGGAGTCACTTCCCAGACTATTAACTTTATTTCAGGTCTTGTAATTTCATTGTACAACGGTGCAGTCCCCAGATCTACGTATAAGCACAGGAAGCCCCTGTGTCAGCATAAAGCTCTGGACAGGCGCGAAGATGAACAAGAGCACAAACACTCAGAAAGTGCCATCTTAAAGGACCAGCCTTGGACTGTAAAACAGAAATTACATTGTGAAACTTCATCAGGAGAGATCCTACCTAAGAGCTGGGCAAGAACCTTGGAGATCCTGGAAATATTCTAACAGGGGAAGAAGATATAGGCAAATAAAAAGCAGAAGGGCTCTGACCATATGGACTGGAGAGTCAACTTTCTGCTTTGCCGGGTGAGAGCAGAGGTTACAGATAAGGAGTGGTACTGCTGAGCCACAGCTTTTCTAGAAATTCTGTGTCGGAGGACATTTCCCACTTGACAGGCTCAAATCCTGCATCTCTTTCACGGTATGTGGGAGCTGCCCCTGTTCCTTCTGGCACCCTTTATAACCTCCTTGCAGTGCTTCAATGCTTGGGGAACAACAATGGAAACCAGAAAGGCTGAGAAGGGTGTTAGTTTTCTGCTTGGAGTCGCGTTGCACTGTGTAGAATCACAGAATGGTTTGGGTTGGAAGGGACCTTCAAAGGTCATCTACTCCAACCCTCCTGCAAGGAGCAGGGACATCTCCAACCACATCAGGTTGCTCAGAGCCCCGTCCAGCCTGGCCTGGAATGTTTCCAGGGATGGGGCATCCACCACCTCTGTGGACAATCTGTTCCAGTGTTTTACCACCCTCATTATAAATTTTTTTTTCCTAATATCTAATCTAAATCTATCTGTTCCTATGTGGAGATGGGCTTCACTGTGTTTTCAAATAGAAATCTCTTAACCTTATTGCTCATCCACTTCCATTTTTCTTTCCCAGCCCAACTGCAGGATTGGGCGTGTGGTCCATGCTCTAGGGAAGAGGGGCACAGTTCTGGGTCTGCAGGCCTCCTGGCATTGAATAGTTTGCAGGTCAGAGAGAAGAAGTGGAGAACCAAAAATCATCACCTACATTGACTGGCATTTTGGTGAGTGTAAAACAAGGGAGTTAGGACTCAGTCTGGCAACCTGCAACTCGGTGACAACTGATGGGAGCAGTAAATACACCCTTAACGTTCACTTGTCTTGTTCCTGCCTCATCTTGTTTTTTTCTCAGTGACATTGTATTTAACTTTGTGCCTTTTCTGCAGCTAATGTTTGGGTTTTTCTCCCATTTTGATGGCTATCACCACTGACACCAGAGCTGCAGAACAAGAAACCCCAGTGAGTGCTGACTGATCAGGATTAGGTGGCACCTATAAATGTTTGGCAGAGACAAGGCTCAACATCTGCTCAACAATTCACCCCGCACACAAGAGCTGCCCTTGCCTCTGACTGAACTTCTAATGAACCGTAAATTGCAAACAAGGTTACCAGCAACTTATCACTTGCTTAAAGTGCTGAGGATAAAGAAAGGTTGCAAGGAGTTGCTGAAAAAAATACGGGAAGAGGCAGGAAAAGTGTTCCATTAAAGCAAATTAAGAACAAGGAGAGACTGGTGGTTTCCAGGGTTATACCAGAAGGCTTTGATGAAAGGATACCTCCCAAAGGATGGTATCAATTTTCTATTTCTAGCCTGGGCAAACTGGTTGCTGTGTCAGCATCAATGCACAGGCAGTTTTTCTGATGTCATCCTAATCCACATCATCTCTTCCTTCTCTCTTTCTCCACACCATTCCTCCCCTTCTGCCAGAATGAAGCTTTATTTACACTCTGTTTTTCTTCCTCATCTTTAACATTTCTCTTTTTTTCGGACCTTCCCCTCCCATAACCTCTGTGTGCTCTTACTCCTTGCAGCCATCTTCTTCCTGTCCTTCTCCTTTGGTCGTGCTGTCCCTGGAATCCTTCCTGTATCGCGGACAAGATCACAGCTATCCAAGATCATTTCCCAACTCTTTGAGTCTTTCAGACTGCATCGCTTCAGGGAAATCTGCCATTTGTCAAAAAGGGAGAGAGCAGCAGAGTGAAACTTAGGGGCTGTGCTATACAGGGTGTCAAATCCAATGGTGGTACCTGGCTCTGTATCTCCCTCAGCTTTCTTAGGGGTCTTGTCCCTTTCATCTGGCAGTTTGTCTCTTACAGGCTATTCCCTGCTGGTACTCCCATCTTGTATCAGAAAGAAAAATGTTGAACTTTTTCTCTACCTGCTGCCTTTAACCCCATCCCACTTCCTCTTTCTACTCCTTCCTCTTGAACAGTTCCGTCATTTGATACTCTTCTCTCACCTATCCATGCTACTGCTTACCTGTAACTGCCCAGCTTCCCTCCATCACCCTTCTTTTATTTCAATTTCTTTCCTTTGTTTCTTTCTCCACAACCTCCCTATTTGGTTCTCAGTGAAACTGGGCACCCAACTGGCTTCGAGGCCCAGACTTTGCAGGGATACCAAAACCAGGACAGCCGCAATCTTATTTTTCCTTTTTCTGACTATTTGCAGAATAGATGTTCAGTTCACTGCTTCCTCATATTGATTTCCTCAGCAGCTACTCACAGGGCTTATTCTGTGAATTGATTTAACATTAGGGCTGCGTTATTTCCACCTAGTGAGAGAAGCAATGTGATGCTGTTTCCATTCCCTGCGTATTCCGGGGCATGAGGGATCAGGCACGAATATTTGTCTGCAAATGAAACTCTTCTTAGCCATCCATTCTGAATGTGAAATGTGCTCCCTGTCAATGCCTTTACTTGAAAAGAACTTCATAATTTGCGGAGTTACGAACTTAGACATTAAATATAAACACTAAGTTTTCCACTGTTATATCTAACATTGATTAAAATTGGGAAGAAATATTTAGAAGTAGTTCTTTTTCATACTGTTCCCTTAACTGTAATCGCTTCTTTCTCTACCCAGACAATAAATCCACAGCACAGCTGAGAGTTTAATGATTTCTAGTCCACACACACTTCCTCCCACGTATATAAAAAAATTAATGGAAATGGAGGAAATTCTGTGTCTTTCTTCCCTAAATCAGGTAGACATGCGCTACTATTTGCCCTTGTTTGAATCTTGAGTTGTTTACTTCATACATAATAATCTTAAATATGTTCCTGACCTATGGACTGGTTACTAAGGAAACAACTGGGAAGCCCATTTGGGTTGGATAGCTTGAGAAAACAAAAATCTAAACGAAAGCTTGTGTTTAGTCCTAATGGCTACTTAGCCTGAAGTACTTCTGCTTTTACCAGAAATGTATCTGTGGAAACCTTGCCCACAGCCAATCTCCAAATCCATTTTGACTCTGGATGGCTGAAGCTGGTATGCCACTGGTGTGGTGTGACAGCGAGCGTGGAGCACACTTAAGCTTCTCGCTCTGGTGCTTTCCTCTACCTCTGTTTCCTCCACGTGTCTCTTTACTTAGATACTTCTATGGTCTCCAGCTTCTAAGTTGAGCATCCCATAAGCTCAACCTGGCAGGAGCCCACAGCTCACACGACGGCAGCTGAGGAGACCTGGGCAGAGCCAGGAGTGACAGCGGGAGATTTAAACATGGTGTAACGTAAACTAGCACTCAGTCATCGAGGTGACTTAAGGGATAGAGGGCAATGGTGACAAGTTCCTGCCTGGAGCAGCAGGCACATTTCCTCCGTGACTCACTCACCTTCCCAGGTGGCCTTGTGTAATAGCTACGAGGCCCTGCAAGTGGAACCAAACAAGGACAAGGACAATGGTCCATCTAGGTTGGAGGTGTCTCCAAGGCTAAGTCGGCCTACGCCCTGCGTCAAAACCATTTTCATAAAGAAAAAAAGATGGGTCATTGCCATAGGAGACTCTCTCCTGAGGGGAACAGAAGGCCCAGTATGCCGATTGGACCCACTTCTAAGGGAAGCCTGCTGCCTCCCTGGGGTTAAAGATGTGACGAGAAAACTTCTTCCCCTGGATTATTATCCATTATTGCTTTTTCATGTAGGCAGCGATTAAATTGCAATAAGAAGTCCAAGGACGATCAAGAGAGACTTCAGGGCCTTGAGATGTTTGGTTAAAGGCTCAGGTGCACAAGTAGTGTTTTCTTCTATCATTCCAGTTGCAGGGAATGATGAGGGAAGAAATAGGAAGACTCAGCAGATCAATATCTGGCTCCATCACTGGTGTCATCGGTAGAATTTTGGGTTTTTTGATCATGGGTTGATCTACATGACACCAGGCCTGCTGGCAACAGATGGAGTACCCCTGCCTCAAAGGGGGAACAGGGTCTTTGTGCAGGAGTTAGCAGGGCTCATTGAAAAAGCTCTAAACTAGATTTGAAGGGGGAAAGGGATAAAGCGGCCAGAAGTCTATTCACTGTTCACTTGCTTCTAGGATATGTTTGAACTGCAAACTGCAGGGCAAATGAGAGACACGGTGTCTGCACCCACCTGGGGGAATGAGTAACTCAAAGCCAGGAGCAGCTGCCATACGGCACAGATGTGCATTTGAACTAAGAAAACGCAGCTCAAAAGGTCTGGGCTGGATGTGAACCAATATTAATAACAGAAAGGAGCAATCTGACCCACCCTGCAGTTGCTGAGTGAAATTGATGCACTCATTGGTGTTTCGGCAAGTGCTGTGGTGGCCGAGGCTCCTTGTGCCAAGCAAACCCCTCAGACAAAGCCGCCCTGAGATGAAGTGTCTTCAGCATCCCCGTGTTTCCAGGGCAACTAGAGCTGGAATTCAGATCTGATGAAAGTTCACCAAATCTGAGCTCTTTCAGACATAATATTTTTCACTGGCTGATCTGGCATCTTTGAAAGTTGTTTCTGAACAGTGGCTCCAGTGTGTCCAGTCATGCTAAGTATCAGCAAGGGCACAATGGGCAGACGTTACACATTTCTGGAAATAAGAGGCCACTCCTTTGCCTTCAGTGCTGTTATTGTTCCTTATGAACACAGACAGCACTGTTCTGTTGGACGCATGGCCGTTTGGCGGGATAGCTTGTTTCTGAGAGGGTTTAGTGATGGAGACATCAGTAGAGGGTGGGCACAAGCCCTGATATCTCTTTTTCCCTGATGGTGTAATATCAATCCCCTACATATAATAGAAGCTGAGGCATTTCTCTCCCTTCTGTTTTCTTTAGCTTTCAGTGTTGCGACAGTGTATGTTCCTATTACCACATCAAGATTTCTCGCTTTTGGGTTTTAAGTAAATTCCAGAGCTCTATGGTTTGTAATGATGTTGACGAAGTGTTCTGCTGTAAAATTGTAGTTTCCTGTTTCACATCTCTTTCAATGACACTTTGCTCTTTTACAATATGAAAGGGAAAAGACACATCCTTAATCCACGTGTCCTGGATTGTTCATGATTTGATTTATAACATCTTATCCTTCCCAGATAAATGGCTCCAATCTTTCTTTTAGCTTTTTTTTTTTTTTTGTTCATCGCCATAAGAATGCTGCTTGTCCCTGAACTCCTCAGTCCTGTTATGTATTTTTGAAAAAAGAGTAACAAGCACTGAAGACATTCTTCCGATGACTGCAATCACATCCATTGCATAACTGAATTATATAATGCTTCATCCCATCCTTTACACAGCCTCTTATACGTTTGCTTTTTGGATGCGGCCACACAGAGAACACAGTTCTTAACTGACCTCTCTCCAGTAATAGCCAAGGACTTTTTCTGTGTTAGTGCTTGTGCTAATTTATCGGGGCACAAAGGCCCAGTGAACTGTGGCAGCTCACTGGTGTAACTCCCAGCTGCGCACGTGTACGCTGCAGCAATTTTTTCCACAGAGGGGAGTTATCCCAAAATCTCTGGAAAAGTCTCCCATGTAGATAAGTCCTAACTTAGGGCCACATTCCAGTCTTGAGAGTCAGTTTGGGAAGAATCACGGAGATGCATAAAAGGAAAAATAAATATATGAGCCATGAATGTTGCCATGGATAGTGGAACGGGGCGTACACAAGGCTGGTGTGACAGGGTAGCTAAATAAAGTAGAAGTGACACAGTCAAAGACCTTGAAACACACAGCACAAAATATTTCCCCAAAAGACAGATCACTCAATTAAAAAAGAAAAAAAAAGCCCCATTTCTAGGCAGAACAAGCTGTAAATCTCTGTAAGAATAGAGATGGCAATGTTCTTCTCAAGTTATGTTGAAGGGTAATAAATCTGCAGGTAATTCTCATAGCGACCGTTCGGCGTGATGACAGACAGAGGTCTGCAGGGCTCTGCAGCGTGGCTTGCAGCTTCTCCTGCTTGTAGCACAGAAATGTAGCTTGGAGAGGTGTTTTCCAAGTCAGGCTACTGGGATTGCTTTTGGGTACTGCGTGCCTGGGTACCGAAGATACAAATGGCTGTGGCCTGCCAGTCCCAACAGACTGCTTACGAGAAAATTTAAGAACTGAAGGTTTCAGCTGAAGCATCTCTGGTGAAATGCAACAGGGCTTTGACATGCACTGTAACTGTTTCCTGCTATGCTTAATTATCTGATGTCATTAAAACGGCTGGGGAGCTGCAGCTGGAGGAGGAATCGGTGAATCTCAGGCAGACAAAGGGGTGTGATTTCCTTGGGAGCTGCTCAGGACTGAATTTTTCTCAGCAATGTTGCTAAATATGCCCAGGACTGCCGGAATTCTGTCTGTTACCATGCTCCTCCGTGCTGCCCTCAGACTGACAGCGGGACAACCCTTTCCTTTTATTGTAATCACGATCCTGTGAGGAGATTGTTATTCTTCTAGGAAGGTGCGAATGGCGTGGTTGCTCTCTCACATCGCTGTAAACCAGCGGCGGTCTCTGTGGTGGGGGAAACTCCTGCCTCCTGCTTCTGAGTCCAGAGGCCGTGCCAAAGAGGGAGAAGAGGAACCGATGAGCCTGGAGGGTTTCTTTACGTGATGTCTATCGCCTTGCTTAGTGGGAAGCTTTGGATACAACAGCATTTCCTTTAGCAGTAGGAGTAATCCTGTCCCAGCCCATATCTCCAACACAATCTGGTCCTAAAATAGCCTGTTCCTCTGCACAGAAGTAGGAGATCTCATTTTCAAAGCATTTCCTCTGCTGGTAGTCTCCCAGCTTTTACTCACGGTACTGGTATCCAGTACTGCTGCGGCAAATGGGCAGTGACGCCCGCGCGGAGGGAGGAAGGGACCTGAGGAGAGGAAAAGATCACCCCCCTGCCACAGCGTGGGAAGCAGGGAGAGGCCGCGTGCCAAAAGGCCACCACACAAAAGGCAAGAGGCCCGGTGCTACCTGGAGAAGGGTGCCAGGTGGGGAGAGGTGGTCCGGCAGGCAGCTCGGCACAGCCTGTGCAGGGTGCTTCTGCACATCAAGCCACCAAGCTTACAGCAACAGCTCAGGTAGGAGGTGGCCATCTCAGCTGCAGCGGAAAGGACAGGCATGCTCAACCATCTCTGCAGAAGGAAATCTCCCAGATCTTGTCCTGTTCCAATGTCTTTTCAGGATCTCTAGCTCAAATCCTTACTTTCAATCATCTTACTCAGACCCTTTGGTCTGGAGTCATTCATCCTTGTCCAGCCCATTTCCCTCTCCTCCTATTTTCATCTACTTCACCATAAAGTTTAAGCAATTACAGACACTGCTTGTCACCTCTCAGAAGTGTAAAACTTAATATATACATAGCTGTAGGTTCTCGTATATATGTCCACAGAGATTCTGATTTCAGCCCTGAATTTCAGGAGCAAATTCCCCAGCACTGCACAGGACTCTGGTAGATGCCCACCAAATGGGATTTATGTCACGCCCCTACAGAGCACACACAATTTAATATTAATTACTAAGTTAATATTCATGCTCTTCCTCTGCAGTTATTTACCTTCACAGACCTGGTTTTGGCACTGTCCGTTCCCTTCACTCTCGGATCCGTTCCTTGCTCTCCTCCTGATTAATGTGTTGATATGAGGCTTTGGGTAAATGACCAAACTTTCATTTATCTGTCCTTTAAACTAATTGTTTTTTCGTGGCTAATGAGCTCTGTCTTCATTATGAAAATCTTGTGGTATTTTGTGCTCTTGGGACGTTACTGCTGGGTGAGTATTGCCTCTCTATACCATAACACCAAAGAACTGTGCCATCTTCTGCATCTGAACTCCCGTGTCCTGGTCCAGCAGGAGCTCACCTCCTCCTTTCCCCTCCACCTGCACCGCGCGTGACAGACAGCAATGGATTCTTCTCTGCGGGGAAGACAATGTGAAACTTTGAACTTGCCTTTTCTCTTGCTTCGTCTGCTAGAATGATCATTTGAGATATTTTGATAAAAACCAGTCTACTTCCCCAGTGGGGGACACCCTGTAAAACCTGAGAGCAGCCTCAGCGAGGTAGCAGCTGCCCATGGTACAGGAGGGGGATGAGGAATTGCTTAGGAAGTGGTGGGACTTAACGTTTCACATCAGAGCCAGCTGCATAGTAGGGGAAATCCCAGGGGAGGGTGAGGAGGTGACTTCCTTCCCGGCAAAATCCTGCTCCAGCTGCAGCGTAGGGCAGAAGTGATGAGAGACGGACACGCCTGGCACTTGTGTGCGTCCTTTCGACCTCATCTGCATTTCGGCTTGGCTGTGCCTGAGCTCACAAGGCCTCCCCACAACCTGCAAAAAGGACATTTCCCTTCGGGTTTCCTTCTGTATTGTACCTCAGGAGGTAACAGTTCCATAGCGAGGACTTTGCAGACCCACGCAGCAGGAAAACATTTGTGGCGATCCAAAAATAGACTGATGCAAAAAGAACAGACCTCGGATTCTTTAAGCTTCCCTACAGTAGAGGCAGACACAGGCTTGAATTGGATTTTGAAGAAGAGAAGTGATTATTGCAGGAACCACAGAAAACAACTGGGGTGTGAAGCACTCGAGAGCTCCTGGTTGAAGGGAATATCCAGCAACTCTGGCTCTTAAAATGTAAATAGGAAACAGTAAAAAAAAATCTTATCTGCAGTTTGCAGCTAATGAAAACACTGGTCTCTCCTGGGAGCCAATTCTTTGCTCTGATTTTAATGCATTTTCTTTGGTTTTCCTTAGCTGTGACTAATTTGTGCTGTCAGGTGTGCCTTTTTTTTGAAGTTAAAAAGCATATCTGAAGTGCTCCAACCTCTAGCCAGAATATTTAAATTAGTGAGTACCCACTGAAACCGCATCTCAAAGCCTGTCAAGTGAGGGGACGGCACTCGGATGCTCTCATGCTCTGCTGAGCGATGGGTACAAGCAATCTCTGCTCCCGTGGGAGCCTGGAGGCGATTCTTCCTGAGAGAAGCGCTGTTTGCTGCGCTGGCCCCTTGCACTATTTTGCCTGTGCACAAACAGCACTTCGACGATCAAGCACAAAACATTTCAAAGCCAGATCTCAGAAAGAGAAGTTTTATCAGTGGGGCATGCAGTGGCCTTCCCCTCCCCGAATCCCAAAGTGCTGGTAATTGTATGTACAGTTTGGGAAACACAATCAATCACACCTACTTTTTTTTTTTTAGGCTATATCCTAAACCAGGTCTAAATATATATAATTACATCTATTTAATTGGAATTTTGTAATAATATGTAATTTTAAAGACTTCACCCACCTACTTACTATGGCTGCGTTCACATCATAGAATCATGAAATTGTTTGGGTTGGAAGGGACCTTCAAAGGCCATCCAGTCCAACCCCCCTGCAAGAAGCAGGGACATCTCCAACCAGATCAGGTTGCTCAGAGCCTCATCCAACCTGGCCTGGAATGTTTCCAGGGATGGGGCATCCACCACCTCTCTGGGCAACCTGTTCCAGCGTTCCACCACCCTCAGTGTAAAAAATTTCTTTCCTAATATCTAACCTGAATCTACCTCCTTGTATTTTAAAACCATTACCCCTCCTCCTGTCACAACAGGCCCTGCTGAAGAGTTTCTCCCCATCTTTCCTGTAGCCCCCTTGAGGTATTCGAAGGAAGGTCTCCCCAGAGCCCTCTCTTCTTGTGTATTAAACCTGGGCCTGCTGATCACGCTGTTAAACCTCTGTCCCCAGGCCACACTGTGCCTTAGCCAAGGGTCAACATTTTTAGGAGACCCCAGGGTCAGAACTTGGTGGTGTGGTCTGAGGTGGCCCTGAGTGGCTCCTAATGGCTGTTCAGCTGCTACTTCCTCCGGCTCAGCTGATCCCTGAGCTCAGCTCTGCTCAATGATCCAGCAGACAGAGAAAAGAGAGGGCTGGAGGAGCCTCAGCTGGGCAGCTCACCCTGCGTGGACATACCTTATGGTGCCTACGACAGATGGGATAACGTGGCGTACTGAGTCCACGAGAGCAATTCAGGCCACCTGCTACTCACGACTACTATGCCGTGGGGACCAGGCTCTGCCAAGCCTGGGTAGGAGGTCTCTGAATCGTTGTTAGAAGCCACTTAAGATGCTGTAGTAATGTAGTTAAGATGCTTAAGTGTGCTGTCTTCTGCTTGTAATTTGGGACCAAGATGGCTGTTCCCACCTGTGTGCTGGCAAAGACCAAAAGGAGCTGCAGTCTGTTACTCCAATAAAACTAAGGAGAGCTTCCATTTAGGTATTCGGTGCCATCTAATGTTGTATATTCGTATGTGGGAGGGTAAGCAGGGATTTGGGCAAGGGCCAGAGATGAGTTTGCACATGACTTACGCTTAATGTTAGGCATGTGACTGGCTGCCTACAAGGCGAGGTGTTGTTTGCACATAACTGTGTCTGGATTGTCCACGCAGCTGAGCATAAACAAATGATTGTGCATTTGTTTGCAAACATTAACCCTGCAGAGTAGGGACGCTAGTTCCACGAGAGCTGGATCTGTGGTAGCAACTATTAACTCCTCAAAAAGCACAAAAAAGGTACAGATGTGTGTGAAATAATTAGCGTCACGACAATGAATGTTTTTCTACTGGGAACGTAGCCAGAGGAGGTTTTCTTGCTGTCTCCAGAAAGCTGTCAGCCCTTCTCTCCCTCTACAGAATTTATTTTCTTTAAGCAGGGAAATAAAAAACAGATTTTGCAAATCTACCTATCTATTCTTGCTTTTTGTCATGGAGATCAGATAAAGACCTAGGTGTTTCCTGTGTACAGCGATATATGCAAGCTGAGCAAAAAATCCAGGCAGTGCTGGATTCCAGAGGAAAAGGTTGCGTTTGGATGTTCTGTGCTGCCTGGAAAGAGACCTTCACAGAGAGTGAAACAGTGGTCATTTTTTTTACTGTCAGAGCATTTTCATTCTATCTGATGACAGCTGTGCCTTCCCATCTTTCTCTGATTCTGGCTGGAGTTTAATTGCTTATTTTCTGATTGGTTTCCTATGGAGACTTGCAGAACCGCAGCACCTGATGGGTTTCCCCAAATCCTTCCTTATTTTGCTAATAATGTTTAAATATGGCTTCAGTCAAATATGACAGAAGGGCAAAACGTCGAACAGAAGTTCATGCCACCTCTGTGAAAACAGGCAGATGGGTGGAAAATAAAACACCTGTAAGCATACTTAGCAAAGTAAAGGCTGGAAGCTCGTGCATCATTAGAAAATCCCGGGGAGAGGGACACCGTGGAGGTGCTGCTACTGTGGGAAAAGCTTCACTTGGTGAAGCTCCTTTAGATATGGAAGTCAGCCAGTCAGGGCACAAGTCTCCAGGAAACCAGGATTCACTGGTGCTGGTGCTCAAAAATGACTTGTGCATGTTTTTGCAGGTCACTAGAAAGACTTCTCTGTGCGGCTGGTTCAAAAAAACCTTGTCCGCAGCCATGACGCTGCTTCCTTTTAGGTAAGGCTGGGAGTGTGGCAACATCACACGCTACAAATGCAGCCTGATCTTTGAAATAATTTGGGTGCTACTCAATAAAACATCCTAATGTGTTGATCCCTTTAATCAGAGGTTCTCAGAGCACTTTGCATATTTTAGGAAGAGAGCTCCATGGATGAGGGAAGCCGTCTCGTTCTCATTTTACGAAGGAGAAATGTGTGTCAGGCAGGTAAAACGATTTGCTCAGGGTCACACAATAGGCTGGGAAAGGAGGTCCAGCCCTGAAGACACATGAGGAGCGTGCAGTAGACACCAAGTTATTTGGCTAGTGTGCATCCATGGCATTGCTGCCACACACCATGACTGGGTCCCGTGGTTTGGTGGCCCAGCAGAACAGTTTTCGAGCTCTGGCTCTCCAGTCTTTACAGATGAAGCGCAGAGAACTGTTAAGTCGTGTACAACCAGCTTGGTTTACGTAGCTGTTACACTTCAGTAAAACACATGAAGACTGCGGTATGCCAAAGGCAGCAGGGCTAGGGCATGGCCATTTTGGTAGCCACTAGAGCACAACAGAGAGACATAGGCAGCAGCATATCCAGCCTGAACCATCAGGGATAAAGGGATACAGTTGACAGCGGAGCCAGCTGACCTTCAGCTTTTTTTTTGCCGAGCAAGATTCCAACCTATGTCCAAACCGTAACACACCGGTCTCTCTGATGCCACACACTTCATTAAAGATGCCCTCAGTGCTGCTCCTTCTCATTCCTGCAATTGTAGCAAGCGGTGCTTGGTTTATGCCTGTTGAACTTTAAATGCACTCCGGGGATTATTGGGTGTGGCTCCAAAAGCATCAACTAATTAATCCTCCTCGCTCACATCTATAGGAGGCTGGGAAATATGAGACGACGTGGTTCAGCTTCCAGGGAGGTGGCCAGTGTAGTGGGGCTGTGGAAGTTGCTATAATAAATCACAGCCATAATATCTAAAAAATTGCATATTCATTTTTAAATGCAGATTTATTTATTATTATGTACTTCCTTGGATAATGAAAAAGTGAACAAAACGTTTGCTTCTAAATATTTTTTCAGAGTTTCTGAATTTTGTACAAGCTTGTGAATTTGTCTTGCAAACGTGTGTGCGTGAAATGGTTAGACTGGACACAATTTGATTGAGAAAAGGGGCAAAGATCTGAATTTTTTTGCATTAAGCTCCTCATACTGTGAAGCCTGTTTCTGCAGCTTTCTGCAGCTGACCTAGCATGCTTTTCTAAAGGAATTTATGATAGCTGAGCTTTGAAATGGTGAGTGTCACAGGAGTGCAAAATCTCCCAAAAGATACATTTCAAGCTTTGCGGGAAGGACTATTTATAACAATCAAACACTCCAGGTCATTGGGTTTTCAGGCAAACTGGAGGCAAAAAAAAAGTGTATTAATAAGTGCAAAACCCAATCCTAGCCAAGTCATGTTTGCCCCCTTTCAGAGCTTTGTGGAGTCCAGAGCTTTGTGAAAACAGGATGGGTCACTAACAATGATGGGCCCTTTAGCTGAAGTGACTTCCCAAGAAGTAGGAGTTACAGCTTCTGGAATCAGAAGGGCCTACAACCCTCTCTTTGCAAATTTTGCTGAGTTTGTGTGTAAGATTCAGTGGAACCACTTCCCTTCCCTCCGGCTCTGTCAATACTGGCTGTCTGTACTGGGTGTGATGGGATCGCACTGGGACAGTCAGGAAATCTAGGCTGGAGGCAGGTACCTCTTTACGAACTGGTGTTATAGTGGAGTTTATCTCGGCTCAGGATGGGACATGTCAAGCATTCCCGGGAGTCTTGGGAGCCTGGCAATCCCAAACACAAGGATGGACGTGCCGTAGGCGATTGCAGCATCTGGCAGCCCTGGATGACAGAAGACCTCAACTATTCCCTTGACCTAAAATTTGCCAGGTCCCTTATAGGCGGGAGATGGTCTGAATACGGCTCCTAGTGGTTAAAAGCACCCATGACATCTTTTATATGAGCTCTGAAGCTCCTGGAAAATGGGATGAGTAACTCTTCCCTTTCCCTGGAATTACCCATTGTAATCTTCCTTCTTTTTCTACATCTGATTTTTCATCCTTGCTAGAATGCTTGGACTTCCTCTGTAATGAGAACGATGACAACTGTGAGAAAAAGGATGCAAACACAGGATGATGGCTCCTCACTATCACAGGATATTTTAGGGAAGTCCTTTAGCCTTTTCCTATCTGTCTCCCCATTTGTTCCCTACTGTGCAGGTTGCACGTTGGAATTTCAGTTACAGAAACCGATCCCGTTGTGACTGAAGCAATATAAATCTGAAATGAAAAGGTAATCCTGCCCCAAATTGCTTTTGAGGTGTAAGACAAGAAACAACAGATGGATGCAGTCACAGAGGGGAATTTAAGGCAACAGTGAAGCAACACCGATCAGTGTCACAGGCAGCCAGCACGGGGTACAAGCTGTTGCCAAGGCTTCTGGATTGTGATTAAAAAAAATAAAAAAAAATAATGATGGATTTGAGAAAAACTAATGAGAGAGCTCTGTAAATATTTTTGTAAGCCCAAAGCATGAGAGAAAGCATGAAATAGATTGTTTGAACATCTAACAGTAACTAATTTGTGTAGTAAGTATGATATCCATGAATTCGTTATGGAGGTTATGAAGGTTAATTCATGAGCATGTCTAAGTGTGTTTAAATACCATGGAAGAGGAGAGAGCACTGTTAAATTAATTATCCCAGGGAAAAGTCTTAGAATCATTTTAAAGAAAGGCAGCATGATTTTAGGCAGACGATGAGCGAAGAAATTGGAAGCTGCTAGGCCATAACCTTCCAATCTGAGCAGAGGAGGTCATTAACATGAAAATTGCCAACGGGATTTTTTAGCAATTGCAGACTCTGCCGTATCAGATTGGGTTTGATTTCCATTTGCAGTGGCTAAAATACTTGTTGTGGCTGCTCTGACTTCAGCAGTAGTGTGTGTGTTGATATCAGGCAGTAAAAGACATTTCACTGGGGCTGAGAGGGCTACTTACCTGGGTGTTGGCATAAAAGACCTAAAACACACAGCGAGACGTGCAGCCAACACGTTACTGCCAAAGCAGTTAGCCTGCCTCAGCACGAGTGAGGTAACTGTCATGAAGGAAGCGTCATAGCTAAAATCAACATTTCTCCTAAGCATTTCTCATCTCACATTAAATTTCATTTGGAACAGAAAATAACTTTTAAAGGACTGCAACTTTTAATCTCACAAAGCTCCTCTGAGCCAACTCCTGACACAGCCTGCTGACCCCGAATACTCTTGGTCTGCTGTCTGCAGTCAAGACAACTGGGAGGACCACTGTGAAAAGGATTTTGTATGAAGTTACAGTTAGTTGTGACATGCAATGGCAGCTAAAATGTTTTTCCTGAAACACAGATCCTCTGGTTTTATATCCTTTTGAATTACTGCAAAGATTTTCTCTGTCCTAGTTTTAAGAGTGCAATTTGAGGTTGTCAAATCTGATTTTTTTCAAGAAGCCTTTACAAAGATCTTTCCAGCGTGATTTGTGCAAGATGATTCAGGCCTGAGCAACTGTGACCCCTCTGTGCCCTATTCCTGCCTAGACAAAAGCAGCCATCTGCAGCTGTGTCCATCTTGCCCTCAAAGGATTTTTTAAATGCCAGTTGACGTGCTGAGTGTAGTTGAATGAATATTTTCTGTCAGGACCAATTGAAATAACTCCTGCCTTTTCCTCATGACCTTCAGAGCTGGAGCCCCGTAGAAGAACAGCATTCTTCCTTTTTCAGACAACTGATTGCCCTATACCAAAAAGGAAGTTTGTAACCTGGGAAATATCTTGAAGAGAGGTGGTGAGTTAGACAATCTGTGTAGAGATCATAGGGAACTAATTTAACAAGTCCTAAGCTCTAGTTTCAGGCTAGCTCAGTCATGAGTCTGTGGCTGTGGACATATGTGTCGGGGTATTTTGTCAAGTCTAACTTTTTTAAGTCTCTGTGAAACCTAGAACAGAATTATTGAGTCTCTGAAAATCAGAGGGTCTGGAACTAGGCCTACCATGAGTTAAGTGGTGACTAAAGGAGCTGGGGTTTTCTCAGCTGGAAGATACTGCACATAAAAAGGAAGATAAAAGGAGTACTTTGCGGTGGGGGAAACCCTGATCTCAGTTGTAGGAAACAGCTCACTCCAAGTAGGCCTTTCAGAGAAGACAGGACTTTGATTTCAAGTCAAGTGCAAGGTTCTGCATGTGGGTTGAGGCAATCTCAAGCACAAATCCAGACTGAGTGGAGAATGGATGGAGAGCAGCCCTGAGGAGAAGGACTTGGGAGTGCTGGTGGATGAGAAGCTCAACATGACCCGGCAACGTGCACTTGCGGCCCAGAAGGCCAACCGCATTCTGGGCTGCATCAAGAGGAGTGTGGGCAGCAGGTCGAGGGAGGTGATTCTCCCCCTCTACTATGCCCTGGTGAGACCCCACCTGGAGTACTGTGTCCAGCTCTGGAGCCCCCAACTGGACCTGTTGGAGCAAATTCAGAGGAGGCCATGAAGATGATGAGAGGGCTGGAGCACCTCTCCTGTGAGGACAGGCTGAGAGAGTTGGGGCTGTTCAGCCTGGAGAAGAGGAGGCTCCAGAGAGACGGTAGTTGCCCCATCCCTGGAAACATTCAAGGCCGGGTTGGACGGGGCTCTGAGCAACCTGATCTGGTTGGAGATGTCCCTGCTCCTTGCAGGGGGGTTGGACTCAATGGCCTTTGAAGGTCCCTTCCCACCCTAATGATTCTATGATGCTATAATTCAGTCTGTACATATGCTGGCAAGGAACAAATAATTATAGCTTTTTCTCCTCTGTTATCAGCAGTACTAGGGAAGTGAAGTCGACAGTTCACCAGTGCTTTATCTGACTTCTGTTTTTAGGGAAAGAGCAACTAATTTTCTCCCAAGCTTCCTCAAAGATGTCTTTGGCTGCCAAGAAGCTGTGGTGGCTGTACATCTCCACTTTATACTGAATACAACTGCAGCCAGAGAGATGGCTTTTCCAAAATTTTTTCTTAAGCTACTTCAAACTCAACATATAAAAACATAGAACTGCCATATTTTGAGTTGTCTTATTTGTGAAATGGTTGCTTCTTACCTGTTCCTTCATGAGTATGTTTATGAATTAATGCTTGCACGGAGCTTGAAATAAGTCCTTGTTTATTAAATCCAAAGATTGGGAGTTGCATAAAATAGAACAGAGGTAACCACCTCTGTACACCTGGCCAAGCCTCTTACCTGTCCTGTTCACGTTTGTTTGCTTTGAACAGATGGAGCAAAGTAAATAAGCTGGTTAAAAATAAATCCCTGGAGCTATTGTACCTGCTTTTTCTGCACAGAAGGTGAAAGAAAGAAGCAGACAGCTCGGGTCCTGAATGTCAAGGAATGGTGGCAGCCAACAATGTTTGCCTGGTAGAGAAGGAAGCAGCGTGCTGATATTTCCCATCTGATCTTACAGAGGTACAGATAAAAGTATTTTATTTACCAACTAGAGGAACCAAATAACAGCATTACCATGCATCATCTGGAAAATGCTGCTGGTACTATTCAACACTAATGGGCTAGCAGCAAAGGGAAATCTAGCTTGTTATTTTTTGTTCATCTGAACTATAAACTTTGGACTAATCTTTCGAGCAGAGTAGTTTTGCTAGTCTCAGTAACTTGTTAGCAGTCAAAAACAGGTGAGAAAACCCTGTATAATCTACCATCTTCATAACCATTCCAATGGGAGTTTAAGCACTGAATGCACAGATGACACCAAATATGGGATATTTTTTCTCCTCAGCTGTAACTGGAAAGATGCAGATGTGCAAACGCTTCTTGAGAAATCTGAAACTTCCTATAAGTATTTATTAGTTATTCTTATGTCTCTGTACTCTTAGTAGAACAATTAAGCTGAGATTTATCTCATTGGTCTTTAGATGCCAGCTGAAGTACCTAAGCTGTGATCCACTCTAAGCTCCTTCTGTTCTCAGTGGTATCTTCATTTCACAGTCAGATTGAACGCACGTCTAAGTTGCCCCAGAGTTGTTACAAGCAAGAGGTACACTTTCAAAACCGACTGATCATCTTCAGATACTGCTGTGTAAAAGCAGTATCTACAAGCCTGATGCACAACAGGCTGGAGGGAAAAGTCTTACTCTGTTCTGCTAACATACAAAACCAGTGGCAGCAATGCTCAGAAATTCAAATGCTTGTGGAACATCCTGAATTGTCACCAGCTTTTGTGGAGTTGGTTACTTGGGGGTAGTCTTGGGAGACAGCGAACTTCTCATTACAGAGGTACAATTATTTTCTCATACCACCTTTGCTCACATCACTATTAGTCAAAACCAGACCCTTCCACTTTTGTTTACGGTTTCATGGTCTGCATCCAGGATGTTTGCACACACTCACAGACAGGTTCCTTCCAGCAGGACCTTGCATATCTACGGTGTGTCACAAACAGCTGTCATATCTGTCATATCAAATACATCAATCCTAATAAAGCATTTCCCCTCTCTTCCCCAGGAAAAGTCATGTTTCCATCCAGGCATTTTTTACCAATTCACCTCTTGGTTTTTCCTATTCTTTACGCTCAGCTAGGGCTGGTGTATGTTGCAAGCTGGGGTGGATAGCTTTGATGTTGCGAATCTGATGTGACATACTTCATTTGGCACTGCTAATTCCTTAGCTGTCATCTAGGCCTGTAACTCTGTTCTGCAGCTCCTAAGATTTTGGAGCTTTGCTTTTGTTTGATCTGCAAGTGCCCAGTTTTGAAACAATCAAAGCAGGTTTTATCAACACACGCACGATAAACGCTCCACAGTACTCACTAGTAAATGTGTGCAGTCTTTTCCCAAGCTTGTATTTTCCTTATTCCTTCCATCCTTGGCACTACCAGAAGTATTTTTTCTTCCTTTTGGAAAAAAAAAGTGGACACTAGTGAGAGCAGAGGATTACAAAGAAAATGGCTGCGGTGGATGAAGGGAGATGACAAGGATTCCTGCTCACCTTCGTGTGTGAAAACAATCAGTTCTTCAGTTTGGAGTAAATAATTCTGGTTTGGCATCATTTAGTATTGCCTTACTCCTGGGTTTTCTTGTTCTTAACCCTGTGGAGAAACAGTCTGTGTTACACTTAAGTATCATGCTTGCATTTATTCACCCAAAAGATCAGCAAGGAAAGAAAAGAACTTAAATTGATACCTGAAAGTTTTGTTGTTTCCTAATAAATTAGGAAATGATTAAATGGTTTGACTCAAGGGATTTGGTAGTGCTGGAGATCTAGTACAATCCTTACAGGGCATATCCTGATGCCTTTATGCACTTGAATAAATCCCACTAGGAATTCTGTAGTGATGTTCATGTGCCTGAAGTGATCAGGGCATGGCTGCAATTGCTTGTAAAATTCAATACCTGCTGTGGTGGGTTTGGCCGTGGCTGGCTGCCAGACCCCCACTCAGCTGCTCTCTCACTCCCCCTCCGCAACAGGATGAGGGGAGGAGAAAGCTCACGGGTCAAGATGAAGACAGGGAGATGGCTTACCAGTCACCGTCACCGGCAAAAAAAGGCTCGACTTGGGGAAAACTAATTTAATTTATTGCCAATTAAAAATGGAGCAGGATGGTGAGAAACAAGGGTAAAACTAAAAACTCATTTTCTCCACTTCCCCCTATTTCCCAGGTTCAACTTCACTCCTTCCTTCCCAACTCTTCTACCTCCCTCCTCCCCATTCAGTGCAGAGGATGGGGAATAGGGGTTGTGGTCAGTCCATAACACTTTGTCTCTGCTGCTCCTTCCTCCTCATGCTCTTGCCCTGCTCCAGAGTGAGGTCCTTCCCACAGGCTGCAGTTCTTCATGAACTTCTCCAGGGTGAGTCCTTCCCACAGGCTGTAGTTCTTCACAAACTGCTCCAGCACGGGTTCTTTTCATGGGGCACAGCTCTTCAGGAACAAACTGCTCCAACGTGGGTCCCTGGGGGTTACAGGTCCTGCCAGAAAACCTGCTCCTGCATGGACTCTCTGTGCGCTGCAACTCCCTTCAGGGCACATCCACCTGCTCCAGCACGGGGTCCCCTGGGGCCGCAGGTGGATCTCTGCTCCAGTGGGGTTCTCCATAGGTTGCAGGGGGACAACCTGCCTGTCTTCGCCATGGTCTGCAGCGGAATCTCTGCTCTGGTGCCTGCAGCATCTCCTCCCCCTCCTTCTTCACTGATCTTAGTGTCCTCAGCGTTGTTTCTCTCACATTTTTCTCACTCCTCTCAGCTGCTGCAAGCTTTTTTGTCTTTTCTTAACTGTTTTTTCCAAGAGATGCCACCAATGTTGCTGATGGGCTCAGCTGCATCCTGTGGTGGGTCTGTTTTGGAGCCGGCTCTGTCTGATGCAACGGCAGCCCCTGGCCTCTTCTCACAGAGGCTCCCTGATGCCAAAACCTGGACATGGACACCCAATACACCTGCTTTCATAAAATGCGGAATTAGAAAAAAAAATTCAAGTCAGAAGGAATTTCTGGAGGTTTCTAGCCTAATCTCCTGCTCGAAGCAGAGCTATCATAGCAATTAGATCAGGTTGCCCAGGAGTGGGAATTTCACCGCCTCTCTTTGTCAATTAAAAGAAAGAAAAACTGGATGGGTAGATGATTGCAAGAGTGGAGACTAGAGCCTACCTTGCAATTCAGACTTAGCCATTACTGAGGGCGGCTGAATGCCATGAAATTAGCACCGTGTTTGAAGAGAAATCAGTATTGGCATCCACGCAGTTCGCAGCAGAAGGTGTTCACGGAGCAGCAGTCATCATCACAGCCACCATTAACCGCTTCTGTTCTGCCTCGGGGCAGAAGATACAATGAGGGTGAGGAAAGATGGAGTGAATGTTCCCTAGGGCAAAGACTATGAGTTTACACTGCATTTAGCGGAGTCTGGATCCTGATGGCTTTAGGCACCGCTGGAGTACAAGTACTGACTTCTGTGGCAACCATTTTGAGCTCCATTTGCAAAGGTAAGGGTCATGCAGTCCGCAGAGAAAACTATGTGTAACTGAAAAACCGATGACCTCAGTCTCCTTCCTGACACTCTTCTTTCACAAAAACCTTGCACGCTGCCCTGCTGCACATCTGAAAATGTCTTGTAACATGACAAAAGGGAAAAAGTGATTCAGTGGGTATTTCCATGATGCTTTTGGGTGGTGCTATAGCTACAGGGTGAAAGCAACATTAACAAATGTTGAGCACTGAAACCAGAGGATACCTATAAACCCCCCGTTTTTCAGGTACAGATAGTCCAGGGTTCAGTAGCTGCTGCTTATGTGCCAGCAATCTCTGAATCTCCATCTCACACACCTCTTTTTGCCTTGCTGGCAGCTGGAGGGGTACAGCTTTTCAGAGCTCTGTCATACACTGCAGAGGTAGGCATGGATGTTACGTTCTCACAGAGTTAGCATGTGTGTGGAGCTGGCTTTGCTGTCTGAAATGAGACTGGCAGTGAATGATAACAAGGGCAAAACATGGCCTGATGATCTCAGTGAGATGCGGTTAGAATACAAAAGCAAGGCTGTAAATTCTGCATATTTCTGCAATCACTTGTCTGGAGGATGTTGCTGTTATATTTAAGTTCTGATATTTATTTTAACGTAGCAGAACTGAACACCATCTGTAGTCAGAGAATAAAGGCAAAACAAGCCCATGTTGCTTGGCTGTAGCTTCTGTAAGCTCTTTGGAGAAAAGACTATGCCATAGGTCTGTAGAGCACCAAGCATCCACGGTGTTTCAAGACCCCCTGAGGTATCGAGGTGTTAGGAAAAATAAATCAGAGTACAAAAATATCGTATGGGGGATTCAATAGCTGGCTCAGTGCTGAATTACAGATTCTGCTTAGTGCCAAAGCTTTTGTGCTGTTTATGTTTAAGGTTTACTTTTTGGCTCAGCTGAAAAACAGAAGGCTTGACTGCTGTTATTTCACAAGATTTAGATAGGTCCAGATCACTCGCAAACTCAGTTTGAGGGTTGCTTTCTCCCAAACAGAATTTGCTGCCTTTTAAAGATGCTGATTTTGAAATAAATGCAGCCTTTATAACTTATTGTAAATATATCCCGCGGCACAGTGCCCCGTAGCACTTTTCTTGGCACTGCTTTATTAAAAGCCTCTGATTCCTTCCTGGTTAGCTCAGATTGGTCTTGTTGCAGTAACTCTGAAGATTTCGCTATTGAGATTCAGGTTTTGCTCCACATCCAGAGACCGAATGTTTCTGGACAGTACATAAATAAATTACCCTCCTTCCTTTGAAATCTTTACCGTAATTACATGATTTGCAGGAGTAATCATGCATGTCATTATGAAGAGCTGATCATATCTTGTTCAAGTCAGTCAGCTCTCTACTGGTGCTGCAATATATTGGCAACAAATCGCTGCAAGAAAGCTTCTGTGAAAAATCGTATTAAATCCGGGAGAAAATCCAGGGAAATAAGAATTAAAGAATAGACTTGGCAGGAAAATCTGTTCATAGATTCATTTATGAACTCCACTAATGTGCCTTCTTCATTAAACAATGCTGCTTTCTTATAACTATAGCCAAGGAAATATAGGAAAGACACAACAAATTCTGTTGAACCAACTTTTACTAGAAGCATGTGCTCTGGTCATTAAAGACACATGGATTTTATCAGCCTGTGATCAACTTTTTGACCTATGAGCAACTTGCACTGCCTGAAGAAAGGCCTGAAAGGGAACGTCTCATATGGTTGTGCCAAACGACACATTCCTAGCATGCTTTAAAAATTACCTCTCTTTTGGTGCAATATGAGACAGTGCAAATGATCTCTTTCACTATTTACATTAATGCCACTTTCAGCCACGTTTGGTGAAGGGGCCGAAATGCAATCTGCTGAAAGATGTAAACCAGCTTTCTTTTAAAACAATGGCAGAACTTTAACAAAGAAATACCAGAAAGCAATTAGTTTCTGCTGTCGTTATCCGCATGCCTTGGATGGGTGCCCTGCTCTGCAGGATAACTATGCTACCCTCACAGAAACCCCTCCTACCCAGAGGCGTTTACCGTCTCAGGTTGCAACGCAATAATAAGTTGTGTGGGCTTGATCCTGAAGAAGAAACTGAGGACTGAAGGCTTAATTTTAGAAAAAGTGCAGCAAGTGAACATAACATGTAGATGAGAACGGAACCAATAAGAAAACATTGTCGTTTAAGCCTTCGGTCTGCGTAACCTGAGAACTCAAGTCTGTCTCTTTTAGCCAGGACTTAAAAATAAATACCGTCTTCTGTGGAAATAGTAATAAATTTGTTTCCAACTCTAGCTTGGGCTATATCTATTTTTAGTTTTTCATACCAATGCACTTAATACAAGCTCTGAGAACGCTACATATTTTTATATTATGTAATTTCCCCTCAGTAGGTGAAGAGTTTGGTGACTATTACAGAAGATAAGGGCAGTGTTTCCTGAGCCACTGCTTCTCAAGAGGAAGCTTTCCCAGATCACACGACAAACTCTACTTCCACTCTAGAATTCAAAAATTGCCTTTGCATTTCCAACAAGTCTTGATAAAATAATTCTTTTTTTTTGACAACCACTATGAGCACTGCTGTAACGTACCACAAAAGTATTTGGCAGCTGACAAACTGGGCTCATGACATCACGTGTGCTCTACAAACACAGAGTTAATAGCCACCCTTCAGGATCTCACGCGAGGAAGACCAGAGCTGTCATAAAGAGTTTGCTCTTTCTGCCACGTGAAAATTAGATATAAGGTTAATCTTTGTGGAACAGGAACATTTAGAATTTTCAGTCATTTCCATGTATGTCAGGTTACGTTACTTCACCAAGTTGAAATGTTATATATATATATATGTTAAATGTTATATTTGTATATATTTTGTTATATTTTGGTGGTTTTCTCCTTTTTTTTTGAAGATTTGAGGTAAATGAACTCTGAATAATTCTCCAAACGCTAAAAGAAAGATAAATTGAAATAAGGCAAAACGGCATTAGATTCAGCTGTGCCTGAGAAGAAAGCCTAAACTGCTCTAAAAATGTTTTTTAAAATACCTTTGATGAATAATTCACCTTTATAGAAAAGATATTCTCTCTGCTCTTCACCTAACCGGACACCCTACAGAAAAATGAAATAGCTACTATGGAGGGATAAACAAGAACCATGGAAAACAAGACAGTGCGCACACACTGTCAATTAAGTTTTCCAACCCCAAATTTAGCTTTTTTTTTTTTTTTTTTTAATATCAGAAGTGCAAGATGGAGAACAAGCACTGACTATTGGGTGGTGTTTGTACTACTGCAATTTTTCTTTAGAGAGTCAGCTGTGCAGAGCCCTCCTTGGCCTTGTGGCAGCACAGAATGCCTGCTCTCATGGTAGAAGTTGCCCCATTACGTTCTCGTGCAAAGTGAGAAGCAGTGAACAGGAGTTAATTATTTACGAGAAGTTACGTTCTGACCAGTTTCAGTTATAGATGATGCAGCAACTTGTCCCTGATTGCTATATTTGATGTGCCAGGCAATATTTAAATATATTCCTTTTATAGTGATATAGAAGTAGACCTAACAGTATACGATAAGGTTTGCTATGCAAATTGTTGAACTTTGTTCTTGGTCTGCTGCACTTTTACATCTCTAAGGACTCCTGCATGCAAATAGAACAATATGGGCTTAATTAATTATAGAATCAAAGACAAAGATTTGTTGTTTAGAAGGGACCTTTGGAGGTCTCTAGTCCAACTCTTTGCTCAAAGCAGCAATAACTTCAGAGTTAGATCCCGTTGCCCTCATCCAGCCAAGTTTCCAAAACCTCTAAAGGAGATTACACTGCCTCCTTGGGAAACCTGCTTAAGTGCTTAATCACTCTCACGGTGAAAATCTTTTTTCTTATATTCAATCAGAACATCCTTTGCTGCGACTTTCATCTGTTGCCCCATGTCCTCCCACTGTATGCCTCTGAGAAGAGTCTGTGTCGCTTTTCTTTATAACTCCTCTTCAGGTAGATTGCAATTAGATCTCTCCTTAGACTTCTCTTCTGGCAGCTCCGGCCTTCAGCGTTCCAACCTCCGCCCCCATAGAGGCATCCACAAACTTGCTGATGGTGCTTTTGATCCCACGGTCCACGTTCATGATGAAAATGCTAAGAATTATTAGCCCCAGTATGAAATGTTGAGGAATGCTACACATAAGCAGCTGTTAGATTTCAAACTGTTCACCATAACCCTTTGAACCTGATGGTCTAGACGGTTTTCAACCACTTTGTGGTTCTCTATCTAGTCCATTTCTTCCCAGCCTGGCTACAAGGAAGCTATGGGAGATTCTGTCAAAGCCTAGTGAGGAGGTAAATGACATCTATTTCAAAGGATCATAGGATGGTTTGGGTTGGAAGGGACCTTCAAAGGCCATCCAGTCCAACCCCCCTGCAAGAAGCAGGGACATCTCCAACCAGATCAGGTTGCTCAGAGCCCCGTCCAACCTGGCCTTGAATGTTTCCAGGGATGGGGCATCCACCACCTCTCTGGGCAACCTGGAACAGTGTTCCACCACCCTCATTTCTCCCCTGTCCTCCATAGTCAGTCATCAAGGAAAGGCACACAGGTTGGTAAAGCATGACAGCCCTTGGTAAACCCATTCTGACTGCTTCTAGGCACCTTCTCTCCCTTCTGTGCTTAGAAATGGCTTTCATGAGGTCTTGCTCTATGAAGTTGCATTGCCTGCTAGAGAACAAGGAGCGTCAGGATGAAAAGCTGTCAAGTTAGGATGGCCTCACATTATACAGAACCATACCAGCTAATACCCGTAAATTCTCTTCCTATTTTTGTTTACCCTAGACTACTATACAGGGTGCCTGCTGTGTGCTGCCTTATTGCGGTTCTTCTTGATGCGTTTTTTAGCTGGGGATAAACTAAGATCACCTGGGAGCTAGTTGTTTTATATGGAAAATACAACTGTTTGGTATTCCAGTTGGATCCAAACCTGAACTAATCTTCTTCAACAACCTTGTAAAGTGCATATTTGAAAAGGAACAACCTTATCATATGTAAACAGTTCCCAAGCATAGAGGAGACTGGTTTATATATAACAAAGTTGGTTTTATTTATATATGCTGGGTTTTTTTTTCATAAAGAGAGCGATGTAGGGGCAGCTACAAAAAGATCAAGAGGGAAAGTGTTTGGCTTTTAATGTATTTCACTAAGCTAACACTAATTACCAGTGAAGTTTATTATATTGTGCTTTTGTCAAGCTACTAACTGCTGATTGATCTTTTCTGAACACAGTGGAGCATCCCAAGAGATTCTTCAGATTCCAGGGACAAAACAAAGGTTTACTTTATTTAAAAAAAAAAGCAGTTCAAGTTATGAATTACGATATCTGTGTTTATGTATTTTAAGGTTTCTTACACTGATGTACACAAGAAGCTATTATACAAAAGTCTGAAAAAGCCTATCTGAAATTTTATTTTCTGTACCTGACTTTCTGTCTTTGCTTTTACAGCACTGCAGTAAGAGGACACAGGTTATGAAGTTTTAATGCTACTATAAAAGCAGCTGCAAAACTATTAAAATCTCTGCCTGAGATTGCACCAGATGGTGAAGAACTAGAAGTATAATAAATGTCAGGTCAAGCAAGTCAGATTTGAGGGACATGTTATGCATCCCACATAAATAAAACAGTGGTAAAACTGACCCTAGAGTGATTTGATTTAGGAATAAGCTCTTCTGCAGCCTCAGAAACATCTCACAATATCTGCCATGCAAAGTCTTTCTAATATTCAGAGCACTCACATTAGTCTGGTTCTTTGCCAAGACCTGACAGCTTAGTGTTGCTGCATTTCTCAAGATGCAGGAACTGTGATAAAGCTCAGCTTGGGTTTTTTTTTTTTTTTTTTTTTTTTTTTTTTTGCCTCCTAGGACTTTCAACAGATTGGCTTTTTCTCAGAAAAATAAAACTACAGCCAGCTTCCTCATCAGAAACATAGAAACGATGAAGAATAAGTGTCGCATTGACACCCAAAGCTATTTCCCTGGAGCTCAGTTATCCCATCATAAAAAATTATTTGTGTTAAATTCAAAGGTCATTGACTGTATTGGCTGAGGATTTTCCCTACTTGGTTGACTGGAATTCTAACATTTGTTTCCTTCATATAAAAAATTTAACCCTTTTGCTGTATTTGTACACAGAGTCCCTCAGAATGACAGAATCATCCGGGTTGGAAGGGATGTCAGGAGATCTCTAGTCCACCCTCCGGCTCAAAGCAGGGTCAGCTGTCAGGTCAGACCAGTTAGCTCAGAGCTTTATTCAGTATCTTGAAAATCTCTGAAGATGGAGATGGCACATCTCTAGACCTCTGCTCCAGTGCTCAGTGACAACATTGCAAAAAAATAGTATTCTGTTATACCATAAACGGTGGCAGCAGAAACCAGACAAGCTGAGTAAAAAAGGAAGAAGATGGAAATGGAACTGTTAATAGAGGCAGAGATCCCTGAACTGTCCTCCTTTCCCTCCAACACATTTATGCTGAGCCTAGTGACCTTTTACAGAATAATACTGGGGTCAAAGTCATTGCACTCAGTTAGACAATACCTGGGAAAATAAAGAATTCTCAGAGTACATTTTTGTAGCTGTCCTGGTTCTGGCTAGGATAGAGTTAATACTCACCTGAGCTGGGTGGAGAACTGAAGCTGGTAGCCCCTATGGCTGGGATAATTAATTAATTAGCTAACAGCTGGGGTTAATTTACCCAAATTAGCCAAAGGGCTATTCCATCCCATCTAACATCATGCTCGGTATATAAGTGAGGAGGGTGCTGAAAGGAGTCTCCTCTTACTTGGAAGAAACTAGGCGTGGAGATTTGTTGTAAGGCATTGTATTGTATTTATATTCCATCACTGTTTTGTTTTCTTTTGTCATTGCTGTTAAATTTACTTTTTGTTCAATCTTAATCCACGTGGTTTTTGTTTGTTTGTTTACCAATTCTCCCCCAGTTCTCTCGGAGGGTGGGGGGAGTGGGAGAGAGACTGCGTAGTCTGGTCCCGATCGGGGCTGAACTACGACAGTAGCATTATTAAGAATGGGAATAAATCTCTGAGACTCTGAGAGAGGAATTTTAAGACTGTGCAGGGCCCTAGTTTGAAAATAATGATTCAATTTGCAGTCACTTACCAACTGCTTGCTTGGATGCTAATATCAGTATAAATTTAGAAAGCGTATTGTCCTGCGATGAAAGAAATGTTATATCTGCCAATAAAGATCTTTCTCTGCAGATTCAGGGAATTCTCCTGCTTCATTATTCTGGAAGAAGGAATATAAAATGAGAAATGCTGAAGCTGGAGAGAATATGTCAAGCTGACCTCCTTGAGTTTTGTTCAAAACAAATCCTTCCCCCTATGAATGACCTTGTTAATAAGAACTGATTTTAGAGACAAAGGGTTTGAAGTCCTAAGATGTGATGTTTTAACAGGGACTTCTAGACTGCAAAGAGCTGTCTGAGCATACTTCATGCTGTACTTCCCATCTTCCCTTCGGCTGGAACACACAGTTCTGACCAGACAGAATAAAGATTTCCTATCCATGCAACCTTGCTTAGCGTAGGCACAGAAATGTATACCTGTGAGCCAGGCAGTGGAAGGAAGTGGTGGTTTCATTTTCAGTTTTCAGCTAAAGATAATTCTGGGCAACAACCTTAATCATAAGCAAAAGTGAGGATATTGAACCGAGTGATGTATCAATAAACCTGCAGAACGCAAATGATGTCTATCCTCAGTTTCAAAAGGAAATTCCTGCAGTCCTTATACACATCATGGTGAAACTCTGAAAGAGTTCATGTACAAAGTCCTGAGTTAGCCTACGCATAGTTCTCAGCACTGTTTGAAAAGATGCACAAGCGTGAATAGAATCAGCACTAAAAGAATGTGCCAAATAATCATAATATTTTGAAACTGCTTAAGTCACTTTTGCACTTTACAGTTTACAGTCCTAGAGCTTCTGGAGGGCAAATTCCTTTCCCAGCTTCACCTCAGAGCAGATGACATCTGTAGCTCTTCCCTTGTCCACTGATGCAGCCACTCCATAGCAGAAGGTCACCAGATCAGTTAGGCACAAGTTGCCCTTGGTGAAGTCATGGTGGCTGCCTCAAATCACCTTCCTGTCTTCCACATGTTTTGACAAGTCTTCCAGGAGGATCTGCTCCATGATCTTACCGGGCAGAGAGGTGAGGCTGACAGGTCGGTAGTTCCCAGGGTTCTCCCTTTTAAAAACGGGCATGATGTTTCCCTTCTTCCAGCGACTGGGGACTTACCTAACTGCCACGACTTTTGAAATATGATGGAGAGTGGCTTGGCAACTACATCAGCCCATTCCCTCAGGACCTTGGGATGCATCTCCTCAGGTCCCATGGACTTACTTATGTTCAGATTCCTCAGGTGCTCTTGAACCTGATCTTCACTTACGACGGGAGGGACTTAATTCCCTTAGTCCCTGCCTTGAGGTTCAGGGGCTTGAGAGATGTAGGAAGAGAGATTAACATCAAAAACTGAGGCAAAAAAAAAAATTGTTGAGTATCTCAGCCTTCTCTGTGTTGGTTTTCACCAGCTCTCCTGTCTTATTCATCTGCAGGGGTGTGGGGTATGTGCATGTACTCTTTCTTTAATCTTCCGGTTTCGGCCAACATACCTGTAGAAGCCCTTCTTATTATTGGTCGCATACCTTGACAAATTTAACTCCAACTGTGCCTTTAGCTCTCCTGATGCCAGCCCTACACATCCGGGCAGTGTCTCTGTATTCTTCCCTCGTTCCGCTGCTTGCGCGTTTCATTCTTACACTTCAGTTGGGCCAGGAGGTCCTTACTGACCCGTGCCAGTCTCCTGCCGTCCTTGTCTGACTTCTTACACATGGGAATCGAGAGCTCTTGTGCTCTAAGAATAATGTCCTGAAATGGGATTTTGAGGGTGGCTTTGTTAAAGCCAGAGCAGCTCAAGGCCTCTCATCTGATTGGGGAGGTTATATTTTATAAGCAAGATCACTTCAAAGAAACACATGACTTGTTTAAATTATTTTTTCCTCTTAAGAGAGGCAGTCTAGCTAAAACATAAACACTGTATTTGGAAGCTGAGTTAGATTTCTATGTCAAGGGAAGCTTTAATTATTCAGATATTGTCCTCAGGTCTGATAAAGCCTTACCAATGTTGAGGGTATATCAAGTCCAGCGGTTTTTTCTGCATATAGCTCTAAGCAGCTGAGTACCACATCAGATAGTTAACAAACAAACAAACAAACAAACATTTACTGTATTTGTGATCCTACAAAAAGAAAACACAGAATAAAAGCTGGCATTTCTTCCTCAGCTGACAATTCCCCTTAGAAAAAAAAAAAAAATTACCTACATGAATCTTTTTGTAGCACAGAGGCATTCTTCTCTGTGCAAATTATTTTGTCTCTGACCAGTGACCCCATATAGTAGGTTTCCTACTTACAGAGTTCTTGAGATTTTATCAGATTCACATCAGTACCTTTCATCTTGTACTTCTGTTTTGATAACTTCACTCTATCCTTGCTTTGAGGGCTACATTAATTATGAACAAGAATAATCCAGTATTTATCACCGCAGATAGCAGAGAAATCCGAAACTAATCATGATACAGATTAATTAACTACAGGGGGACTTGGATTGCTTAACAGCCCCAGTTCATTTGTAATTTTCTTTTAATGTGGTCAAATGCTAGGTCACAGTCATAGGTCAATGAATGTGAGATGTAGCACTGTCATATTGGAAATAACAACCCTAAGAAAACCATACAGGGTTACGGTGGATAACCAATTAAACATTACACCCTTTGTGACTGATTCATGTATCAGTCTTTCTCTGTTTTAATTAGGTAAGGGCATCGGTTAGAAACAGCAATGTGACTTACCACTGTACATTCAGCAGTAGTAAAGCTTATTTTTTTTTTGCGTTCAGAAGTAAAAAAAATATTGGAAAAATTTGAAAAGGTTGAGAAAAGATGGACACTAGGGATTAGGAAAGAAATTTTTAAAGTATGAGCTGTCTAATCACAAGCCAAACAAGATGATGATAGCCATCCCTTATGACCTTAAAGTTCATTCACGTAAATCTTTGAGCCTATGATCTTCTATAACTGTGAAGAAGCGATCCCTGAACTTTCAGGTTTTCAAGAATTTCCTTCTTTTAGTTAGAGCTAGATAAACATAGTTTCCTATATTCTGTATGTGTGACTTCCTCTAAATATGAGACCACCAGAGGCCACATAATCCTGAGCTTTAATACCACAAAAGTTCAGAAAATAAAATCCCCATAGAAGACCACAGATTGTGTTTCTGACGTTCTTTGTACTTTCTGAAGAAGTCTGTTCTGAACCCCAGACTAATAATCACCTCATGAAAGCGTGGAGCCATGCATACTGGGATTTTTTGCATTTAAAATACGAGAACAGTAGTCTGCAAAAAAAAATTTGTGACTCTGACGAAACCACGCCTCATACCTTCAGTTTCAGAGAAACTGCTCTCTACGGTTTCACGCACTTTATGCTCCAGTCCCAGAGGAAACACATTTCTCTCAGTGAAGATGGACAAAGAGCCAATACATACAGAGTGGCTCATTGTCTGTTTGGATTAAACAGTTCGAAAATAAATCTTGGAGTCCCCGCTGGTGTTTCTTTGCTGTGCAGGCCTTTTTTCACGACAAACCCCGCTGCTCCGGAGGTGAAAGCAACGCACCGTCTGCAATCAGCTCTCTGCTTACATTTCACTGAAACTATGACCCGGCATAAAGATAAAACTCTTATTTAGCGGCAGCCACATGCCCCCGCTGAGTCACCTCGAGCAAACAGGCGGGAACGGCCCCGCTCAGCGCAGCGCCAGGCCGCGGCCTCACCCACCGCTCCGAGGCGCCTCAGCCCCAGCGGGAAATCAGGCCGGCAGCTAAAAATGAACTCCCCCTTGGGGCACGGAGCGTCTTCCCCCGACGGGGCAGGGAGAGGAGGTGAGGGGAGAGGGGCTAAACTCAAGCCGTTGCGACGGCGAGGCGACCGGTACCTCCCGCTAACGGGCGGCGAGGGGAAGGAAGACGAGACGCCCCGCCCCCGCGAAGCCGCCGCCGGCAAATGCTGGCGTTCTGATTGGTCATCGCTCCTCAGAGCGACGGGAGAGGTGGCCAATCAAAGCGCGCGATACCTGACGGGCCGGGGAAGCGCTGCTGTGTGTGGGAGCGGGCTCTCCCCC
>WHYT01017442.1:73923-106165 GCA_009806455.1 Tetrax tetrax | reverse complement strand
TTTTTTTTTTTTTTTTTTTTTAGAAGAGGTATTTTATTGTGCCAGAGTGTACTAGAGTGGGAGGAAAAGAAGTGATGGAGAGGTGTTGTTTTTCCTTATTTTGGTTGTGTTACTGAAATTTTTCCATATGGCATGAAACAGCTGCTGGGATGTATGGCTGTTCTGAATGGAATATAAGCAATTACAGTAAAGACCTCAATGGTTTATTTTGAGCGTAGTGCCCTGTACAGCTGGGGAATTTTCATCTTTTTGTAACATTACAAAACATTGACATTGTTTTCCTGTAAACCAGAAAGGGAGTTATTGTCATGTTGGATTCCTTAACTTTAATCAGGCGGCCAATAGGTTGAAAAAAATCTAATGAAATGTTTTCTTTGACCGAGCGTACTCAAGTTCTAATGCCTTGTGTGCTTAACAAATAATAACTCGTTCAACAGCGCACTGGTATCCTTGGTATGCTTCGGTGGTGTTTTGCAGGATGCTTCAACTGGTTAATCACTCTGCGTGTCTGGGGATCTGAAAACACTTGCTGGTGGACCTCAAAGCACCTGTTTCTATGTGCTGCCCTTTCCTCGTGCGAACTAGTGGAAAAATGCTAGTTGTTATTGCTAATGAAGGCCCGGTGTTGAAGTCCCTTCAGAGTCCTTTTACCCCGAAAGATTTCAGTTTCCTCCAGAATTCTGCTGTGCATAGCTCATTTTCTCCAGCACCTGCAGTGCACAGGATTGTTTGTAGGTGAGGTGGTGCTTGTTTTCATTACGAACAGTCCTCAAAAGGATTTTATTGTCAAAAGCATTCCCAGGTAAAACTTGAGTTCCTAAACTTTTTCAAATGGCAGAGTGTAGTAGAAATCACAACCGAAAACTGAGATCAAACTGAGATACAAAGGCAATGTCAAACTCTAAATCCATGTAGGTACTTTGGACTGCAAGGAGAACTTGCAAACTTTCATCCTAGTAACGAAGGTCTTCATGTTCTGTGTAATTAATTTTATAACTAGTTCACATAATATTAGCGTACACTGCTTCCAAATCTGGAACAATTTGAATGGAGTGTGTCTGCCTCTCTCCAAAGCAAGCAGAACGCTGTGGCTGTTGGATTATTTGAAAAGGTTCAGTTTTAAATTGAGAGGTTTTGGCACTGCACAGGTAGTTTTACCTCAACCTGTTACACTACATGAAAAGTGAAGTATTTCTGGCAGTAATCTCCTTCTGGATGAATTCCTGTCTTGGCTGAATGAATGGGCTCCATTCAAACAGTAAATCTGCCAAGCTGTGTGTCAGTCCTTTCAGCTGCCTGGAGAAAAGGTGGAAGTGTGCAAATAGCTCACAGCACCGAGGCAGTACAAAGGACTTATTCTTAGATGCTCTTGCTTTCTGAAACATCTGTCTGTGGTCAGTTAATAGAGGTAATGGAAGGTTCATAAACCCCTTAGCTTGCCACTTTAATGTTTCAGAGATTACTTCATTTATTTCAGCGGACGTTTGCAGCGCAGAGCTGTCAGCTGCTATTAGGTTGCATTAATGGGCACAGTGTAGTGATTAGGGAGCTCTCACCATCCTTTCTGCACCTCTGCTGCTTTTTCAGCATCGAGGTCAGGTTGTATTGTAACATTTACTGTGTGTGTTGATATGTGCTTTTTGTCTCCCTGTAAAAAAAAAAAAAGGCAGCTCTACCTGTGCTGTTAGGCCACATCTACGGCATTACTAAGCGTGACAGCATATTTGTTTAAATTGATGGCTCTACTGTCTGGTTTTCTTTGATAATTCTTAAATTCCCTTCCCCCAACCTCCTCCGTGCACCTGAATGTGAACTTAGTAAACCTAAATGTCTCATTAATCCAATTAAAAGCTCAGTAATATATGACAGAATACTTTTATTCAGGAATGTAAATGCTATGTGCAAATATCCTAGAATCATAGGCTGGCTTGGGTTGGAAGGACCTTAAAGATCATCTCGTTCCAGCCCCCCTGCCGTGGGCAGGGACACCTTCCTGGTCACTCAAAGTCTCATCCAACTGGACCATGAATGTTTCCAGGAATGGGGCATCCACAACTTCTCTGGGCAACCTGGGACAGTGTTCTACCGCACTCACAGTAAAGAATTTATTCCTTTTATCTGGTCTAAATCAACCCTCCTCCAGTTTAAAGCCATTAGCCTTTGTCCTGTCGCTACAGGCCCTTGTCAAAAGTCCCTCCCCATCTTTTCTTTCAGCCTCCTTGAGGTACTGGAAGGCCGCTATCAGGTCTCCCCGGAGCCTCCTCTTCTCCAGGCTGAACAGCCCCAACTCTCTCAGCCTGGCCTCACGGGAGAGGTGCTCCAGCCCTCTGATCTTCTTCGTAACCTCCTCTGGACCCTCTCCAACTGGTCCATGTCCTTCTTATGCTGGGGGCTCCAGAACTGGACACAGTACTGCAGGTGGGGTCTCACCAGAGCAGAGTAGAGGGGCAGAATCACGTCCCTTGACCTGCTGGCCACACTCTTCTTCTGGTGCAGCCCAGGATGCCGTTGGCTTTCTGGGCTGCAAGGGCGCATTGCCGGCTCATGTTGAGCTTCTCATCCACCATCACTCCCAAGTCCTTCTCCTCAGGGCTGCTCTCCATCCCTTCTCCACCCAGCCTGGATTTGTGCCTGGGATTGCCCCTGCCCACATGCTGGCCCTTGCACTTGTCCTGGTTGAACTTCATGAGGTTGGCACGGGCCCACCTCTCCAGCCTGTCCAGGTCCCTCTGGACGGCATCCCACCCTTCCAGCGTGTCGACAGCACCACACAGCTTGGTGTCATCGGTGAACTTGCTGAGGGTGCACTCCATCCCAGTGTCGATGACGCCAACAAAGATGCTAAAAATATGATGTCCTGGATTCTAATATATCTCTTGGTCTAGAAAGCAACTGAATAGGTCATGAACTTCCTGAAGAGTCAATATTCATCTGTGAGGAAACCAGTAAAGCTGCAAACTTAAATAAAACCTCAAGGGAGAATATAACCATATTAAGTTCCTAGTTTCTGTATATATAGATCTGCAGGCTTGTATTTCTGGTTTTGTCAAGGTTTGGGGTCCTTTTTTGGTTTTTTTTTGCTATAAACACGCATGTGAATCATATATTCAGGAAAATGCCCTTGTTGTGTTTCAGACACGCTGTCGGAATTCACGATTTGCGTTAACAGCGCGTGTGTTTCAATGTTCCGGCACGTAAAACGGACTGCGCGACCTTTGCGGCTTTGACACAGCTGGGGTAACGCAGCTCCGAAACAGAAACGTTTGGCAGGTTTGCAGAACTGTGTTTGTTCTTTGGATGGGTAGGAACAACAGCAAAGAGGCCAATTCATGCAGGCTCTTACACGAAACGCAGCTCTTGCTTCGCGTTCCTCTGCAGTTAAGCCCACGTCTACAACCTTTCTTCCTCCGATGCTGTTTTCCATCTCGGAGCTGATGTCTGGTGCTTGGGATGGGAGAAGGACCTTGGCACCGCGTTGCAGCTCTGGGTGTTTTGCTCCTCAAGCGGTCTCTGTAAGATGCTTCCTTTAGCCGTGTCTCACCTCTAGGTTTTCTCTGCCATCGTGAGACCCAGTGTGCCCTCTGCATCCTCTGATATATGTCATGCAGTAGTTTGTTATGCATGGAAGTAAAAAAACCAGCTTCTGACACAGCAGCGTCATTAAAATTAAATGGAGCCACTAAAGTATCCAATAAATTAGAAATTAATTAACTGGAATAATAGCTTCATTGCTCCTGATTTTTTTTTTTATTTTAATTCTAGGTTATCAGCAAAAAGGCCTTTTTTTCTGTGTGATGTTACTATTTGTAAGTAATTTTCTGTAATTTAATTTCAGCTTGCTAGTGCAACTGCGGCCTTTCAAGGATTTAGACGTTGAGGAGCACATAAAAGAATTTGCGGCAAAATTGTTTTTAATACCCAGCCCACCACCAGGACCACTCCACTTGGTAATTACTGATGCTGAATTTCATAATTACTTTAACATTATGTGTTGTAAAGCACTAAGATGTTGTTTTCTGTAAACTGGGGGACATTCTTCACTGTCAGGGATTGTACTTGCTGATGTAAAACTGATGTTGATACCTGTGCTTTGAAAATAAAGCAATGAAATGACAGTGTAACCAGGGTGCAAGCTTGAGCACTGGCATATCAATTTAATCCACTCTGGATTAAACTCTGGTGAGTGGCTTAAATGGTCTGGATTGGCTGCTGCCTGGATAAGACCTAGCCGAGAGGAGAAACTCCCACAAACATTTGTATTCAGTGTAGAAGCTGAGATGCGTGGTCTGTATTTTCCTCTTTATAACCCTTCCCAAGCCAATCTGGATGTTAGCTGGGTCGGTGATTTCAGCACACTCTCTCTTTCGTCTGCTGAAATGGCTTCTAGGGAAGCAGCGCTTCAGCCACGGACTTCTCCTTAGCTGCTTTCCTTGACCCTGGGGTGAGGGGTTGAGAGTGGAGGGAAAAATAATATCGCTGGAAAATTGTCTGAGTGATTGGCTAAACCGGGTGCTGAGTGCTGAACTGGGCAGCTCGTGCAGGATCTGGCCCCCAGAGATAGGAGCTGGAGTATTTGAAACGCTGCAAGAGCTTGTTCATTTTGGCTTGTTCTATCTTCTCAATGTGAGCACCTATGCTCAGTTATTTTGCTCATATTTTTTGTATTTCCTGGGTGAATTTTGTCAATACTTTGATTTCCCAGTTGTATCTAGAGATATAAATTCCATCATTTTATTATGCTTATAATAAAGTGACTTTAGTTCTGTTAAAATAATATACATGTATTTTAAAGTTTTATTGGCTAAACAGCCTATGAGGATGAAAGGAGACTAAGTCCACGTTAATCTTCCCCTAGTTATTATATATTTTAATATTTCCCTCCCTTTCTATTTCAGTTTTCTGCAGTATGCAAATATCTATCTTTATGCTCTCAATTAATATCAATATTTTGTAGTTGGAACTAAAATCCAGAATTAAATGTGTTCTGGGAACATTTTCATTAAGAAGTAATTCTGGGAACATTTTCATTAGGAAGTAAATGGAAAACATCTGTTCTTACAGGTATTTAATATGAAACCACTTCAAATAATAATTCCTTCACGAGAGGATCCGGACAGTCCAATTATTGACTTGGATCTTCATCTTCCGTTGCTGTGTTTTAAGCCAGAGCAGGTGCTGCAGGTAAAACTAACCGATACTTGAAAAAGTCTTAGGGATTGACAGTACTGATAATTTGTAGTTTTAAAAAAATTGAGATGTGTTAGTTACCCAAAACCCACTATAAACCCAGGAATTCAGAACAGCGTTCGTTCTGTGTATTAGAAATATGGCACCATAAAATACACTTTTTAGTAAGATGTTTTGTTATTTATAGACCAGAATAGATTAGGAGATATTGGATGTATTTCACCTGTGATTTAGCAATGAGTGCTAAATTTTGTAAGCATGTATTTTAAAATATAAATGCCTGAGGCGATGGGTCTTCTTAGTAATTCCAGCTAACTCCAAGCCTCATCAACGCTGGTGGCGTCTCATTGGCACTCTCATTGACTTCCACTGTCACTTAAATTTTCTTTCCTTTTCTGTTTTCTTCTCTTCTTAGTTTTGTAAGAATCTATAAGTGGATGTTATTTCAATTAATAAATATGTAAGGTAGCTATTAAAAACTAGAACTTGTGAGGCTGAGTTTCACAGGCAGATGAAATATTTGTGTGTATCTAGTATGTTGTAGCTATAACTCTTTGTAAACATTTAGAATTTTGTGGTTTTTTTTCCAGATTATGACCTGTATTTTGACTGAGCAGAGAATAGTTTTCTTCTCTTCTGATTGGGCTCTGCTGACACTCGTTGCTGAATGCTTTATGTTGTACCTTCATCCTCTTCAGTGGCAACATACTTTTGTGCCTCTTCTTTCTCGTCAAATGCTGGATTTTGTCATGGCCCCAACATCTTTTCTCATGGGATGTCACATTGATCATTTTGAAGAAGTTAGCACGGTATGTTTTAGACTCTTACTGCTCTTGCCGTTCACCTTTAGGGCATTTGTCCGTTTACTTCTTTCAGACACATCTAGAAACTTGCTTTTGTTATTCAGGTGTGTGAGAAGTGAAGAAATTAAAAGTCATGGAACCGTACTGACGTGACCACCCCTTACTGGAAAAAAACTTACTGCTGTATCCCTTACTTTTATTTTCTTTGCAAGATAATATAATTATTTTTGTGAATTCCAGTTTCATTTGGGGAAAAATTCTACTTAACGTGTCATTTGTATAGTGTAAATAGTTTCCCTTCAGCTCGGTAAGGTTATTTTTTTCTCAGAGTTGAGTGGGATGAATTAGGTGCCTTTTCTAGGCATCTGGGTTAAAAATTTAGCACACACTTGAAAATACTCTAATGACACTGCTGTTCCCCATCCCATAGTGGAGTTAAGTAGTTAATAAAATAAGAAAGAAAAAGCAATGTAAAGAATATAATCTCACAATTTTTCTGAGGGTTTTTTTGCTGCTCTTTTCAGAATCTTATTTCACTCAGTTCTTTTCAGTGGGTAACATTGATCTTGGTTACCCAAAAAGATTTAAGAAATGCATGCATTAGCACGCGTTTCTGTGTTGGAGATGAAGACATAAACCCCCCCTCTCCCTGTCGTCCCACAGTGTAAGTACAGGAGTAAATGCTGAATGGAGAAAGCTTTCCAGGAGCTTCTTTTTTGGTTTTTATACGTATCTTCATCGTGTATACCTTTGCAAGGATGGCCTTGGAGATCCAGTATTCATTTAATACTACATGAAGCACATGTTAGGTTACCAAGTGTTTATGTACTGAGATTAATATCTATAAATTTAATGACATATTTGTTCCTTGAAAGTAATTGTTTAGTTATCCATATGCTCTACTTGGGGAAAAAAGTCAATCATCCATTCCATGATTCTATGATTCTATGATTCTATTTTCTAGTTTACCTTCTTGCTGAAATAATTAATTGTCTGAGTAGTACATACAGGAGAAGTAAATATTTTTACATTATAAGTGTACTTACAGTCATTCTATTTTCTTTGGTTAAAAGGAAACGGAGGACTTAATTCTAATTAATATAGATAATGGAGATATTACACATTCAAAAATGGCTGAAGAGGAACCTGAAATTCCAGATGTTCCAGCACAAGCAGCAGAAACTTTCATAAAAAGGTGAAGAAATATTGAAGTTGTGTTTACCATAGTGCGTAAATCATACTTGACCCTATTTCTAAGTGGTTTATTTTGTATTAATTATTGTCTTGTATTATTTTGTTAATATAAAATCACTGTATTTCGTAAGGGCAAATTTAAATTTTCAGTTAATTAATAATCAGGTAACTTTAAGCAGTCGTAATCATAACCATAGTATTTTGCAACACCTGGAATGCTTGTTTCTTTTTTGATTACTGGTACTGATTATTGCTGAACTGTACTGTTCTTTACACCGAAGATGGAGTGCGCTGTGATTTACACGTACTCGTAGGACTTCCAGGAATCTTGTTATCTTGTCAACACTTGCAAATCAATCTTGCACTTTCTCTAGCTGAAAGATGCATGAGGCCTACGTGACTTTTTTTCTTTAAAAGGTATGAAAAAAATCCTTGCTGTTAGGATGTAACTTGGTAATTTTCCTCTCTGTGTAGGGTGGAGAGTCTGCAGCTCCATTATGATCTAGAGCTCTGCCATCTCCGAGCCAGCACGGATCTCGGTGAACTCCAAATGCGTAGAAGGGCTTGGCAACAGAAACTGAACACAGAAGTTCAGCAAATGACTTTGCAGTTAATTGTTAATATTTTCAGGTGAGTGAATTGAGGATTTTATATTACAAGAGCATGTGATGCTGGCTAAGACACTTCTACTCTTATTTTGTCTTACTTTGTAGATATTGTGTAAATGTCTTAAGTTTTGTGAGGGAATATGAGAAGGAGGTCCTGCTAACCTGTTGGAATATCAATAATTAATGTATTTGGGTACATTGCTAGGACATCTTAGATAAAACTGTTCTAATTTTGAACTTGTAGATCTTTTGTATGAAGTTTCCAGGAAGAGAAGCGCAGTCCTCACATTTCATAATTAGGAAAAGCTTAAGGCCCAGCAGGGCTATTAATTTGTAACTGGACACAGTCCTGAGCACTCTCGTTAGAGGAAAATGAATTCCAACTGGGACAGGGTAGAAGAGCTGAAAGCAAGACTGGGAGTTCAGGACACTTGGAGGTGTTTTGGCTGACTGTACAAATGCTGAGAATGGAAGAAATGTCTGGATGTTGCAACCACACGAGAGTGAAGGAGGGAGAGGAGCCGTTTTTTTTTTTTTCTCTAGAAAAAAGCCCAGCTCTGCTAATGTTCCTTGTCGTTAATCTAATCTAATGTGTTGATAGCCACAGCTGCTTTATCAGGGTACTGTTTGTAAATCCTGCTGTTATTTGCTTGTATTTTGGGAGGGACTGGAAGTGTGGAAGGTGATTTGTACAAAAAAATGTGCAGCAAATGGATGGCTGGTTTGCAGATGCTTCATTTATTTTACATAGATACTAACATACTCAACCATGAAAATTAAACTACCTACCTGGTGTTTCTAAAGAATCTGGTGATGTGGACGAAGGTCCGCAAATAGTTTTGCAGATGTCCATCCCCAACTGTTTCTTGCTGCCTCTTGCTGGAGATGGTGCTCACTTTGGATCAGCCCACCTGAATGCTCCCTAAACCTTCAGTGAGAAGGTGCTGGGTTAAATTAAACAGTCCAAAGACCAGGTTACCAGTTAACCTGCTTGCTTTTCTTGGATCAGATTAGGAAGTGTTCGTACCAGTGGCTGGGCCCTCCTGGGAGACAGTAGCTGCTGGGTATGGAGGACAGAACAGACTTTACAGCTGGCTATGGAAAATGGAATACACCTGACGTGCTACCACGGTGGGATTTGGTGGATTTCAGTGTTTGGCAACGCTATGTTCCAGATAAAGATGAGGAAAAATGCATTTTGCTGCTGACAGCTTGAACTCTTTAACACACTAAATGCTTGGTTACAAAAAAAAAATGAACAGATGCTTAGAACAGAGATAATATATTTTGCAAAGGGGTTGATTCTTTTCTTGCTTTCTTTCTCCTTTCCTTCAAACTTTCTTTCTTTGTTCTTTTTTTCCAGCCTTGTTTCTTCTGTCTTCTAATGCTATATCTACCAGCGTCCGGGAGTGAAGGAAAGTAAATTTCTGATGCAGTTGTGCTGCCAGTTGCTACTGTCTTCAGTGAAGCACTGTAGTATTTTTGTGTGCATGACCGTTCCGTGTTTAAAGCAAAAAATGCTAAATTATATAGAATTATAGAGAACTATGTGCTTTTACTAACCATCTTTTTTTTCTGAACCCATATGGCTTGATAAACTGTTAATGTCATACACAGCAATGTGTAGTTCTCTGCACAGGTATGAGGTTCCTCTTTTGTGCTTACGTTCAAATTTTAGCTCACCAACTTATTTTCTTCATTCATGTGTTTTCCTGGGGATTTCTTGTTCCTCAATGCCCAGCATGAGCAGTTGAAATAAGATGTAATAATGAAAGAGCCCTGATTTTAGCCACTTGCACATATCTAGTGTAAATAACTGACCATTTCTTACTCCCAGACTTCAGCTTAGAGAACAGCTTTTTTTTTTTTCTGAAAAACTCTCACTTTTCTGCTGCTGAAACAATTTTTTCTGGCTCACCTTTAGGGCATGAAGTCACTATTGATGTCTGGTTTTTCAGGGGTGGTATAGGGCCTCTGCTGCCTCCTGTGACTGTGCGTATACTAAAATATTCATCGGTTCTTACCTCACTTTCTCTTTTATTTCAATAGTTCTGTCTCTTTAGTTTACCATAATTTCCAGTTATTGCTGGCTTTATGAGCAGAGGTTGAGAGTGCAGCAAAAAACTATGTAATCTATAAATGAATTTGCTGATTTGAAATGGCAGTGGCAGCAGGCAGCCTGTCTTACTTCTTATGAGAGTTTGGATTCTTTTTCTACGATTCAGTAACTCAAACTTGTTCATTAAAACTGAATTTGCCTTCTGATGCTGCAGCATATTTCTCTTTTTGCCTTCTGGTACTGCAGCGTATTTCTAGTAGTATCAATGTGCTGCTGCTATAGCAAAAGTGCAACTTGCTTACCAATCTCCAAGCATATTTACTTTTTTTTTAAATTATTTTTATCTCCAGGGAGGTAAAAGACCATCTAAATTATGAACACAGAGTGTTTAACAGTGAAGAATTTCTGAAAACAAGGGCAGTCGGAGACCAACCATTTTACAAAAAGGTAAATGCAGTGTTAAGTATGTTGTGATTCTCTGTTATTAATTTATATTTTAGAATTAATGCCAAAAATTAATGGAATGGTCAATGTTTGGTCTGTGTGGTGTTGTTGAACCACCAACTCCAACAGAAGTTGGGCGATCTGCTCTAGTGGAAGGTGTCCCTGTCCATGGCAGCGAGGTGGTCTTTAAGGTCCCTTCCAACCCAAACCATTCTGTGCTGCTGTGATTGTATGAAATTTATTTTATTTACTATAAACAGATAAAATAGTAGACAGCATTTTGGAGAGCAGGATACTATGTAAATCAAAACAAATTAAATATAATTCGTCGTGAGTGGAATTAACCTATGGCAGATGGTCAGGAAGGCTACATCTACACTGTATTTTACGCACAGGCACCTGTCCAAACTGTTTGGACTGAAGCCCGTATGTAGACATGAGTTTTCAGCAAGCCTGTGAGCACAGCAGGAGGGAGCTGAAATGACACAAATCGAAGTACCTGCTTTATCTGCAGCCTGAGCAACAGGGCATGGAGTTGACAACACCTGCTTGGCTCCAGTCTGTGAGCCTGTGTTCTTAGCCCTCCTGCTGACTCGGCTGATTTATATACTTCTCTGGCTCTGAAACCCTGTCGGGGTGTGGAGTTTTTCTGTGCAAGCCCTGAGTCCCTTTTGCACCTGCCCTGATGAGCTTGATCTTTCCCTTAGCTTAACCTTAGAATTGTAGAATCATAGAATGGTTTGGATTGGAAGGGACCTTCAAAGGCCATCCAGTCCAACCGCCCTGCAAGGAGCAGGGACATCTCCAACCAGATCAGGTTGCTCACAGCCCCGTCCAACCTGGCCTGGAATGTTTCCAGGGATGGGGCATCCACCACCTCTCTGGGCAAACTGGGACAGTGCTCTATCACCCTCAGGGTAAAAATTTTTTTCCTAGTATCTGATCTAAATCTACCTCCCTCTATTTTAAAACCATTACCCCTTGTCCTGTCACAACAGGCCCTACTGAACAGCCTCTCCCCATCTTTCCTGTAGGCCCCCTTGAGGTACTGGAAGGCCGCTATCAGGTTTCCCTGGAGCCTCCTCTTCTCCAGGCTGAACAGCCCCAACTCTCTCAGCCTGTCCTCACAGGAGAGGTGCTCCAGCCCTCTGATCATCTTTGTGGCCTCCTCTGGACCCTCTCCAACTGGTCCATGTCCTTCTTATGTTGGGGGCTCCAGAACTGGATGCGGTCCTCCAGTTGGACGCAGTACTCCAGCTTGATCTACTGAAGCTCCAAAATGACTTAATTTTCACCCAACGTATCCAGCGAGCCAGGTTTTTGTGAAGGATGCAGGTCTGTTCTCTGGAGCGCAGACATTACTGGTGCATGAGTCCGTCTTTTAGGTAATGGCTTTGTATATCGTAAGGAAATGTTTATTTTCCTCATTCAAAGGAAAATGTCTTTGTCACCAGGCTGTAGGATTTAGAGCAGTTCTCCATGCCTTTGGTGCACGACTATCATTGACCAGCAAAAACTGTAGATCCTTTGGGTGAGAAGGAAGCAGAAGGGAAGGGGGAACAGAAGGAAAGGAGCAGGGAGAGAATGAGACTAAAGAGTACGCAGGTTCCTGCGAGAGTGTCTTAGCGTACTTTGCCCAGAAGTGGGAAGGTTGAGAGATTCATCCTTGCAATTGAGACCGTTCTTTTTACACTCTTAAAACAAAGAAAAAGGAAACATTAAAAAGAACTTATTAATGCATCATCAGGAGAGCAATTAATCGGAAATGTTCTGACCAGGATTTCAAGCAAATAGAAATAATTAAACTATTTTCAGTAGCAGTTTCTAATGCTATAAATGAAATAGTGGCAATTTTATGAATTGAAATTTAAAAATAATTTATAATTCCAGTGTGCACATTTAAGAAGAGCTTTAAGCAGGTGATTCAGTTAAATACTAAGTAATGTAGTGGCAGGTTTGCTTTCAAGTAAATCTTAGAAGATAACACAATATGGAGTAGTTACTAGTGGTATCTAGAATTATATCAAGAGAACTCCAAAAACTGTTATAAACCATTTCCAGTTCCTGCAGCCTGTCACCCACCTCCTGGGCATGTAATTGCCAACAAAATATGCCATCTACTGGAGAAATATTGAAAAGCAGAAAAACGGATCGATAAGAGGCATCTTGAATAAGAATAACCTATTTGTTGGTGAAATGTTTTACTAATTTCAGAGTACCTAGGTTACCTATGAATTTTTCTCATTTACTTTAGAAAAAATCCTAGAAATACACAGATGTCTGATCAGTGAGTTTTTGTGGGTTTTTTTTTGTTTTGATTTGTGGTGGCTTTTCAAACAATACGAAAAGCCCCGTGCTGGAACTACACACGTTACACTGCCTCAAATCCTACTTTTCATCTTATTTTAATTTGCAATGATGGAGATGGTAGCTTTTAACTTCTTTAATTCACACTTGGCATTTTTAATGGTATCCTCTATCCTAAAAGTGGCACTTTGACCTTTTACAAATTATTTCTGGCTGACACCACAATAATTACCTGAGAAAAGAACAATTTTAGGGGTTACCAGGCAGAAAGATGACTCATGTGTCTTTTCAGTTTGATGACGTAATGTTAATTTAGAGTGCCACAAACTTTTTATTCCCAACCATAGGCAATGTATTGGCACTTAGTTATATAAACATAAAATATACAGTTAAACTCGTAGCTAAAACTCTGTTTTGCTCAGTATTTCTCATTTCTGTTTGGTTTCATCTTTCGGAGGGCGAAAGATGAAACCACTCAGCAAATGTCATGAAAGTGCAGAAGGTGAATGGAAACTTGAGTTAGTTTTCTGTTAAAGCTTTCGAGTGTTTTTGGTTTTGTGATTGCTAAATTGGAAGTTCTCATCTTTGGATATGTAAAGGCAATAAAAATGAGCAAAACACGCTAATAAAAATGCAATTTGTCAGTGATTCACAGTTAACCATTTTGTGTCTCGCAGGTTTTAGAGACCTACATGTTTCACTCGTTCCTTAAAGCTCGTCTGAACAGAAAGATGGATGCTTTCGCTCGGCTTGAGTTGAGCACCCAGTCTGAAGAGGACAGGTAAAGTTTTCTCACTCCTTGTTCTGATTGTGAATCTTCTGTCAATACCAATGACAAAAGTCTTTTGGACTCTGTTGGTATGAGATCAGGTCATCGATGAACAAGATTATGACTAATTGCCAAGCCATTTTATTAAGATTGCTGTAAAAGAGTGATATGAACTTGTCCAGCTGTGGCTGTTGAAATTGTAAATTGGTACTGTAAGTGTAATTTAATACCATTATACAAAAAAAATAATACCAAGTAGTAATTAAGTGTGTATATATACTGAATTTTAAAACTGGTTATACAGGTTTTTTGTATTTTTCTCAGATTAAACTTGATGTTTCATACCCCGAGAAGACTGACTATGGGGAAAATGGCTTCTAAACGATTTAATCAACAGCACGTGATCAGCAGGCGTATGGTAATCAGCATGCCTAACCTGCAAGATATCAAGCTGCCAGAGGGCCCTACGAGAAATTCCTCGCTTCGAAGAATAGAAACCGACGTCGGTAAGGGAAGAACACGTTGAACAAATACAGTGTCCTGTCTGTTGTCTTTGTGGGTGACATCACTGGATAATTTTCACAGAAGCAGTGTCAGATGCTGGAAGGAAGTAGTGAGCTGGGTCATTTTGTTGCTGTTATTCTTTTTGTTGTTTGTAGTATGGCTGATTGTGAGAATACTTGCACTTTTCCTCACTGCTTACTCTAATCAATGTACTTTTTGTTTATTTGTTTTGTTTTCAGCTGTAAAAATGCCCTCCAAATCAGTCAGTACCTTCAAAATCCCAGAAATTCACTTTCCTCTGATGTTCCAGTGTGTTCATTCCTACTACACAGACTTCTTCAACCATCTCAGTAAAGCTATAAATACCTTACCGCCTGATAACTCAGCATTGCTGGCAAGGTACTTCTACCTCCGGGGACTTATTAGTTTGATGCAAGGGAAGCTACTAAATGCACTTTCTGACTTTCAGAACCTAGATAAAACAGACTTAAGAATTTTCCCCACTGATCTTGTAAGAAAAATAGTGGAAACCATGCCTCCTTCTGAGCGTTCTCAAGCAGACCGCAAACCTGAGCTGAAGAAGCTGATCAGTCGAGTGATGGAAAAACAACGAGAAGTGATGAAAATAGATGACCACGTAAAAAATTTTGAATTGCCGAAAACCCATATGCAACTGGATGATTTTGTGAAGCGAATTCAGGAATCTGGGATTGTCAAAGATATAGACACTATACATCGGTTATTTGATGCCCTAACAGTAGGTGAGTGTAAGATACAATTTTAGCGACCATCTGCGTTGGTGCAATGACATTTTATGAACCAAAATAATTTTTTTATCTCCAGTTGTTTTTCTTTTTAATTATTATTCAACATTTTCTGGGCCTCTAAAAAGTCACAATATGTGAGCTTTATGAACAGTTTTATTTAATTAGGGTAATTATGGAGAATAGATTTAACGTGTACAAGAATGTCTGTACTTACATCCACGATGAAGACAAGAAACCTACTAAGATTTGGGCACACCATTTACAATTTTTCACATTGTGTAAGTGAGGTGGTTTTGTCATCTGATGATGTGCAGTTCTGCTTTGGCTTAGATTATGAGTAAAGTGAGTATGAGACTGTCCTGCTTGCTAATGGACGTGTTGTAAGACCACTAGGTAACAAGGCAAGGTGGCAGTTTCTTAAAAAGAAACTAACAAAATCCAGAATTCAAGTACCTACAGTTAAATTCCTCTCGGATGGTCATCATAGCAAAAGGAGAGGTGATGTTTATATTTGAGAGAACTTCCCTTCTGAATGAGATCTGAATCTTGTGGTTGATTTCTAAAAATACAGTTTAAGAGTGCTTTTATAAAATACTATTCAGTTATCTTTCTGTGCTAGTTACCCTGGTAACATATTTTTGTGGCCACAAAGGATTAAACGTTTGTCAAAACAGCAAGACTATAGCAAGACTTTCTGAAGCCAGAGGCAGCATACATTGTGAAATAATTTGTGTTTGTCTGAGATTCTGCTGTACAAACACTTGAATTCTTAGAATAATTAAGTACTTAGAATACCTCTTGCTGAAGTCTAACTGTCACAACTTTAGCTTCTATCTCAGGTTGGTAAGTATGTGATATAGCAGCATTCAATAGAATAAAGAACTGGAAAGTCATAATGAAAAGTTTTCAGTTCAGTAGGGAAGTACAAATCCTTTCCCATTGACTGACTGGATTTTTGACGTGAACTTAAAAAAGCAAGACTAGTACAGTGTTTGCTCCCTCCCTCCATACAGTAAGGTGGAAGGGAGGATGCCAGATGCATGAGACTTATGGCCTGGGCTAATCACAGAGGGATTTTTCTACCTCAGGAGAAGAATTTTGTCTTTTAACTCTTCTCCAGGTCTATTTTTTCTAGTTTTTGCGCCTTGTTTACCCATTATGTTATTAGGGACATAATTTGAAAATTAGTATCTTTTAAAGCTATCTTTCTGTGCAAATCTGTATAATCTTTTCTCACAGTGAATAAATTTTAAAATGTTTTTAGGACATCAGAAACAAATTGATCCTGAAACATTCAGAGATTTCTACAACTACTGGAAAGAAACTGAAGCAGAAGCTCAAGAGGTGAATCTGCCACCAACAGTAATAGAGCACCTAGATAAAAATGAATGTGTCTACAAGTTATCTTGCTCAGTTAAAACCAACTATGGTGTAGGAAAAATAGCTCTGACCCAAAAGCGTTTGTTCCTTTTGACTGAAGGAGGACGGCCTGGCTACATCCAGATTGCTGCTTTCAGGGATATAGAGGTGAGCATCAAGTAACTTCTTGTTCTCTTGCATGCCTAAGGATATAAGCCATGTTGTGTTCTCCTGAGAGATCTGTATCTCGACTTAAAATGTCAGTAAGGAGTGTAGGAAACACCTCTAAAGTCAGTAATTTATAAGTGATTAGATAAAATTCCGAGTCTTTGGATCAAGAGTTTCAGGGCTGATGTAGTATGGTTTGCTAGGTGCTGGGGTGACGGAATAAAAATCTAGAGATTGTAACCTCTCGCTGTACAGAAAGGTGCAAAGCACAGAGCTAGAGGAATTTAATAACCTGAGCATTAAGTATACATATTTGACTGTGATGTCAGTGAGCCAGCTTGTACCTGCTGTGTAGCTATGCTGTCTGCAATGTAGACCTTCATAAAATCAGCCCCCAACATCAGAAGGACATGGACCAGTTGGAGAGGGTCCAGAGGAGGCCACGAAGATGATCAGAGGGCTGGAGCACCTCTGCTGTGAGGACAGGCTGAGAGAGTTGGGGCTGTTCAGCCTGGAGAAGGGGAGGCTCCAGGGAGACCTGAGAGCGGCCTTCCAGTACCTCAAGGGGGGCTGATAGGAAAGATGGGGAGAGACTCTTCAGCAGGGCCTAGTGTGACAGGACAAGGGGTAATGGTTTTAAACTAGAGGGAGGTAGATTTAGATTGGATATTAGGAAAAAATTTTTTTCACTGAGGGTGGTGGAACACTGTTCCAGGTTGCCCAGAGAGGTGGTGGATGCCCCATCCCTGGAAACGTTCAAGGCCAGGTTGGATGAGGCTCTGAACAACCTGATGTGGTTGGAGATGTCCCTGCTCCTTGCAGGGGGGTTGGACTGGATGGCCTTTGAAGGTCCCTTCCAATCCAAACCATTCTATGATCGTATGATTCATCTCTGCTTAATGGTGTGTGTGGACGATTGCGATCGTTAGCTGTAGTTATGAATAGGGAAAGTTACCCTGCAGGATCAGTACTGCACCGTATCCAAAATTGCGTAGTTTATTTTCCTTGCTTTCTTTGTTTCCTTTCATTTCCAGGATGTTAAGAGCACGACTGTAGCTTTCCTTCTTTTGAGAATACCTACTCTGAGGATTAAAACATTATCTAAAAAAGAAGTCTTTGAAGCTAACCTTAAAACTGAGTGTGATCTTTGGTACCTGATAGTGAAAGAAATGTGGGCTGGAAAGAAAATGGCAGATGACCACAAGGTATAAAGATGGGAATTTCTAACCAAATAAGTATGAAGTATGTGCTTTCTCTCTCTGTTCTAAAGAATTCATGCCTCAATTTTAGAATTTCTAGATTTCAGCAAACAGTAGCTAAGTAATAAACTTTTATTTTTGCCATTACTTCTAAATATAATACTTCTAGAATAATAAAGAAAAACATGATTACATTTAAAATTACAGAATATTTTTTCTCAGCTGCTGGCATGGAACTTTTAATTTAGTCACTAGTTCTGTGAAATAGTTTCTGAAGCTCACAATGTATGAAAGCAGTGGTCCTAACTAACAGAAAAATTTCCCCCCTTGGTTCAAAACATAACGTGGAGAAAGAGTTTTGCCGTGCTGGAACCCTGGTGACTATAGATCCTTTCAATGAATAGAGCAAAATATATTCTTCTGCCACAGCAACCTTGAGAGAAAGAGATCATACAAGCAGTGTTTCTGTTTAAACCACATAAACCTTCACAAGTGGTGAATTTTAATAGTGAAAATGTAGGTTGGCGGGTCTTCAGGAAGGATTTGAATCATTTTAGCCAAGATGGAGCGTAATGCGTGGTTCCCTCCTGCGAAGAACAGCCTGAAAGTGGATATCCAGCCTACGTCTGCTCTATGTTTTCCATCAGTGCCATTCATATAGTTTCATTTTCACATCCTGTATCGAGATTGTGTCATACCTGGGGTATTCTTTCAGACTTAATGCTGGCTGCTGGCTCCCTGCTCCATGACCTTGCTTGGGAGCGAAACGTGGGATGCAGGAGCGGGGTTTGACCGCAAGCAGGGTGAATGATGCTGCAGGGCAGCAACTGGCCAGTGCTTGTGCTGAGCCTGACGTGCGTTGTGATTGCTGAACGTGGACACTTGTAAGAATAATGAGCAACAGATAAAGTACAGTAAAACTTTTGTCTTTAGGACCCTCAGTATATTCAGCAAGCACTGACAAACGTTCTCCTGATGGATGCTGTGGTTGGTGCCCTGCAGTCCTCCAAAACCATATATGCAGCCTCTAAACTGTCTTATTTCGACAGGATGAAAAATGAAGGTTAGTCACACAGCAATGCTGCAAAGCCTGCTGTTGTTGCATCATCTGTTTCAGCTCTTCCTATTTATATTCCACTTTTCAACCTGATTATCTGTAGAAATATGAAAAGACGTTAGTCTGACTGCACTTTCACAGATGAAGAGTGTTGATAGAAAGCTTAGGGGTTTTTTGGGTTTTTTTTTTTTTTTCCTTCTGTGGATCAGAACCTTAGTTGGTATGTCTGTCTGCATGTTGGATGCTGTGGTTTTGTTTTGCTTGTTCAGACTCCTTGGGTGTTGTATGCAAGCTTCTGCCACCACAATTTGTACAAACGGTCTTTGGGCTCTACTAGTCAGCTGAGGTTAGAGGGAAAGAAAAGTGAGAAATGTGAATAACGGGTGCAGAATTATTCTTTCATAAGAATTATAGATCTATTTCAGGCTCAAGTGTGCACTTCATGACCTTTTAAAAATATATTTTAGTGCCTATGATGGTCCCCAAAACAACTTCAGAGACATTAAAGCATAAGATCAACCCCTCAGCTGGCGAGACATTTCCACAGGCAATAGATGTCTTGCTCTATACGCCAGGTAAGGTGATGTATTGCTTACTTTACATTAGCTCAGCTTTAATTAGCCTATAAAGCATGTTATATTATGACTGCCTGATTTTGATTGCATTCTGACATGCTTTGGTTGTGTGTTGAATACTAAAACAGAAAAATAATTAAAAAAGAACAGTAATATTCATATTAAGATAGCTTTCACAGTCTTAATTTGTCTTCTCCTGTGTGTATTTGCCTTACAATAGACTTCAGTTATGTGTTAATGTGCTGATTTCCCGTTCTTCTGCCTCACTTCTGGAGCAGGGTGGATGAATGATGCTCCATCATTGATCAATAGTCATTGTTTTTTTTTTTTTAATTTTTTTTCAGTAGAGTTGTTTGGGGGTGTTTGGTTGAACCACAGTGTGGGGCACAGTGTACCACCTCTTGAAATGCCAGCCAGCCCTATGTGCCCGTGACAGTGTGTGATCTAATGTACTATTCGTCACATGTAATTGAAGTCCATCCCTGAAGAAAGCATTATCAATTTCCTTGTGAGCTTTTCTCTGGTATTTAGCACGTTTGCATCTGATTAATTCAAAAAGCATTAGAGTGAAAAAAAACAAAAGTTAAGGACTGCATGCAATGGGCATGAATTTAGGATGCAGAGCTTCCTTTGAACTATCGATCCGGAAAGGGGGAGGTAACTCGTAAGCCAAACGCATCTTGGGCTGCATCAAGAGGAGCGTGGCCAGCAGGTCGAGGGAGGAGATTCTGCCCCTCTACTCCCACCTGAAGTACTGCATCCAGCTCTGGAGCCCCCAACATCAGGACATGGACCAGTTGGAGAGGGTCCAGAGGAGGCCACAAAGATGATCAGAGGGCTGGAGCACCTCTGCTGTGAGGCCAGGCTGAGAGAGTTGGGGCTGTTCAGCCTGGAGAAGAGGAGGCTCCAGGGAAACCTGATAGCGGTCTTCCAGTAGCTCAAGGGGGCTGCAGGAAAGATGGGGAGAGGCTGTTCAGCAGGGCCTGTTGTGATAGGACAAGGGGTAATGGGTTTAAAGTAGAAGGAAGCAGATTCAGACTGGACATAAGAAAAATATTTTTTACACTGAGGGTGGTGGAACATTGGCCCAGGTTACTCAGAGAGGCGGTGGATGCCCCATCCCTGGAAACATTCAAGGCCAGGTTGGACGGGGCTCTGAGCAACCTGATCTGGTTGGAGATGTCCCTGCTCCTTGCAGGGGGTTGGACTGGATGGGCTTTGAAGGTCCCTTCCAACCCAAACCATTCTATGATTCTACGATATGTTCGTTCTGGAAGTTCCCAGTTCTTAACTTCATAACCTTACTAGTCTTCTGATGGAAGTTCATGTGTAATTCCTAGTATTTGCACAATTTGAGACAAAACGGGAAATTTAGTGGAATTCCAAAGTTCAGAAAGCAGGCAGGAGGAACCCTATCTGAGTGGGTGGGTGGTGGTGGGCTCAGTGGTGCTTTTCTTTCTTTGTAGCACGAGGTTTCTCAGTGGAGCTCTAATGGAGCGGATAGAACGAGTGGATTTATTAGTTGTGTTTCACAGGGTTTAAAAGCCTTCCTGCAGGCCCAGCTAGCCGAGTACTTAGTCATCAATGAAAAATATAACCTCTGCTTTGAATAGCTTTGAGGTGTAAGATTAAATCATCAGGTGAGCTCAGTAAATAGATGAGAACCAGCACAAATTCATTGTGAAAGCTGTGGCGTTCATGAACCGGTGATGTGAGTTCCAGAACACAGATGTGTTTTGTTAGAAAGCCGCTCTGCCTCATAATGGTTTCCCCACGCGTCTCCAAAAGTGGTTTATTTTATTTTACCTCTCTCATCTTCTTTGCTTCGTTTCTAGGGCATCTTGACCCTTCAGAAAAACTTGGCAATGCTCATCCGAAACTATGGTGTGCTTTAAATGAGGGGAAGGTGGTGGTCTTTGATGCATCTACCTGGTCTATTCAACAGCACTGTTTCAAAATGGGCCGCTCTAAACTGGTAAGACCTGAAAAGTGTAACTCAGTGCCAGGGGAAGCTGAACCAGAGGTGCAGACCAAGTGAAAAACACACAGGAAAAGGGATTGGATAGGTGACTTGTGTGAAAGCTGAGAAACATCGCTGTGGATGAGTGTGGGAGAGTCAAAAGGGGAGAGGTAAAGCTGATGGTGAAGAGCTGGTGGAGGGAAGATGGAAATCCAGGAGAAGAGTTGGATATGGACCTGTTCTAAAGAAGAGAAAGAGAAGAGGAGGAAAGTTTGGAACTGGTGGGACTCAGGAGGGAGAGAGATGAAGAGGGAAGGATGTTCCAGAGACAGTAGAGGAGAAAACAGTATTTTGCTAGACACTACCTCTGACTGAAGTAGGAAATATGTTTATATCAGATGGCTGGGACAGCTTCCAATCCAAAAGAAAGAACTAACTAACTTCCCGTGGTTTCACCTGATGCCCTTTGTAACTTTTACTTTGTTTGGACCAGGAAACACAGCTTTCAATCAGTTACCAAGACAGATATTAATCCTATTTATTGAAGGGATAAACTCAGCAGAGAGATCTGTCCTCCCTTATTATTTATAGAGCAGAGCAAAGGACGGAATACTGGAGCGCTGACTCTTGGTCTCTCACTGTAGTCACCAGAAATCTGTAGCATCTTAATGTGCAGCACCTTAATCTTTTTCCATGTTACGTGAAAGAGTGTTTTTTTTTTCTTTCTAGATTCTGTTTAATCCTGCTTTTTCTCCCCAGACTTGTATGATCATGGTGGAACAGAGTCAAGTGTGGATCGGCTCTCAGGACTCCATCATTTATATAATCAACACCCACAGTATGTCTTGTAATAAGCAACTTAACGATCATCGCTCTGACGTTACGGACATCATTGTGGAGAAGAAGAATGGAATAGCCAGGTATATTTAATTACAATGTTTTCTTCTTAAAAACACATCTACAAGCAAATGTGAAGGCTGTCTGAACCACAAGTAACCTTGTGCTCAGGGAAAATGAGTCCATATAATAAATCAGTGACTGATTTTCCTCGATACTGGAAAGAATTTCTTGTTTTAAAGGAGGGGGCTTATCCTGCTAACATAAGCCTTCATTTACCCTCTTCTGGTTACTTCTGTGTGGTAAACTAAGAATTTCTTTTTTAAAGAAGGAGCATTATGGACTTGGGAACAAAGACAGTAAAGGAATCCTTTTTTGGATGAGGATGAGAGCAGCCAGGAATTGGCAGCACCCGGCGAAGCACCAATCCAGATGCAGTTTAAAGACCACTTCATTTTCGCGTGGAGCACATGATCTGCTAGATGTTTACAGCCTGCCTCTTGGTTTTCCTGCCTGTTTGTAAAAGAAATAATACATTTATTGTTTTCTTCAGGCAAAATGCTTTTGATCTTTTTGGGAGCGCTGGGAAGAGTGTTGGCTGGAGGCCGTAACCTGCTGTCTTCCCATGGGAGCGTCAACTCCCAGGCCAGACCAGACATCAGCCATAGCTCTGCCGGTGGTGCACTGGGTGTAACTGGGTTTCCAAGAGAATTTTTTCAGGTGTTGTTTGAACTTTCTGAAAAAGGTTTTCTCATCTGAAGACAACAGATGTTAATGGTTAAAAAAAAAAGGGATAGTAGACCTTGTTTTCTCAGGTGCAGTAGCCAAGAAAAACAGTTTTGAGATATTTTTGTCCAAACTTGAGTGATAAAGAGGGAAAATGCAACAGGCAGCGATGTTCAGGAGAATGATAGGGAAAGTTTTTGTTGTACTTAACTCCTCATGCGTGGTGTAATGTGTGCTTCAGTTCACTGAGAGCTCTGAATTAGCTTGCAGTGTTTCCAGTGATACTGAGTTTGTAGGGTATAATCTTAAGAAGAAGAAAAAGAATCTGTACTGGAGCACTTTTGTTCCAATAGGAGACATAAGCAGCTTGAAAGGTGGATGCCTGGCTGCGACCCAGAGCTGTTGGTTGCTTAAATGAGCTTTCAGCTGTCTAGAGACAGCTAACTAGAATATAGTGAGGGAGGAAAAAAGTTTAGATTCTTCCCTAGGCATCTTGGTGGGCACAGGATGGACATGTTCCTGTCCACTCAAGACTCTGATCAAAGAATTGAACCAGTCTAATTGTTCACTATTAAAATAACGATAGGATCTGGCCTTGAAGGCTTTTGGACTTCAGTCCATTTTCTGTTGGGAACAGTTACTGTGCTTTACTCTTCCACTCTCTGAAATGAAGAACATTAGTTTGGCTTACTGTAAAATTGGTTGTTTTGCAAATAAGTCTCTTCTCTGCGTGCACTCTGTTCTGCATGTGAATGTACACTATACTACTGTTACTATTTTTTTCATCTGTACCAACAGTGAAGCGTACTCAAGCAGTTTAGATGGAACAGTGATCGCTTGGAACATCAGCACTTTGAAAGTTAACCGTGTCTTTCAGCTGCCCTGCCAAAATCTCACGTCTATCAAGCTTCATAATGACCGGCTGTGGTGCTGTAAGTTCATTCCTCAAATAATTACAAAAAAAATAGATTACATCTTCACATAATATGCTGTTTTATTAGACCAAACAATACATTAATCTCAAACTCAGCCTTATGTGTACGTGATATTCTTCCCCCATTCTCCATTTAGTCTGTTTAAGCAGCCTTCTGTAGGTAAGGTCTCCAAAACACTTAGTAGATGACTGGCTTGGATCATTCCTGGAGGGATTGCCCTTGCTGCAGGATGTGACTGTATTTGTCTGATCCCCCTGTCTGTAAATTGGAATGGAAAACTGAGAAAGTCCTTTTAAAGTTCAGGGGGGCAATAGCGGTTGCAAATTGTTTGATGTTTCAGCTAGACTGGATGGTATTGGTCTGACTTGGTAATCCTCAGACCTGCATTTTGGCCACTTCTAGAAATTTGTCATCCCCTCTGTAGGAGTTTAGAGGAATGAAAGTAAAGCTTTCATTCCAGAAGCTTGGATCCAAACATATTTTAACGGAACAGCAGCTAAAGCCTCAGGAAATTCCTGGTCCTGCTTGGGCAGTAGCGATGCTGCCATTGCTGTGGTGAGCCAGGATCCAGCCCTGTCAACTTTGCAGCACAATCGCTCGGTTTCAGTTCTCTAGATTAAAATAATTGTGGACTTGAGAGCCAAAGTATGAGATGTCCTAATTTTATGGAGTTTGTTTCTTCTCCTCTCATCATGTTTGGAGTCTAAACTAACAGGTGTGTGCACTGCAGAATAGCAACCAGCGTTTGGAGAAAGAACAGATCTAAAAACCAGATACTCTGAAAAGCAGGAAGAAGTACCTCAAAGATTTCACTGTTGATGGAGAAACAAGACAGTTGTTAGATGCATCCATTATATTTTGTCTTTTTTCTCCATGGTTTATAAAGATGGAGGAAGTAGGCACTTCTGTTACTAACTCTCTATCTTTCATATTGAAGGTACTGGAAGTTGCATTCTTGTGGTGTCAACTCATGACTTTCGACTACAGATGAAAATTGAGCATCACCTGAAGGATCTGTGTTGCTATTTTCTCTGCTTCCAGCCCTTTCCTGAGGTATTCCATTTAACCTGTTACTAGAGTTCAAAGGAAGCATGACTGCATAGCGTTACAGGTTGTAATTACTCATTACAACGTACATCCTGTCAGCAGTGCTCATGTTAAACATCTCTGATGTCAAACATTCTCTTCCTGTGCTTTAGCGAGATGAAGTGTGGGTGTCTTACTCCGGGAGCAGTGACCTGTATATTTGGAACACCAAAGACTTCTCAAGTACTCCTCAAAAGATTCATCTGCAAGATTGCTCTGAGATTACTTGTATGATAAGAGTTAAAAACCAGGTGAGAGACTTTTGGACTGTTTTTACCTGATCTGGAATTCTTTACTGAAGTTTTGTTTGTTTGCTGCTCTCATGGGCTGTCACTGGTTGGCTTCCCTACTGGGTATATACTGGTTTGAAATGTTGATTCCTCTTTGAAATCACAGAAGATAATGACTGCCCAGCACAACTGGCTGTTACAGGGATACCCCAAAACGCATGTCAAGCCAAAAGCCTCATCAGTAATTAAATGTATGGTGACTTTTATGAGCCACTGACATTTTCAGGGAACTGTAGAAACAGAAAGCTTAGGTCTCTTGATATTTAATCTCAGGGCTCCTAAGACTAAGCCTTGGAAAAGGTTAATAGGCAAACCATAAATGCCAATTAGCCGGCGTATTTTTGGAGATGACCTTTTTCTTGTTTGGTTCCCACATTCCTAACTCACCGGAGACCAAAGGAGCCAATGGCTTCCTACCTTCGCATCTTGCGTTCCTGCCTGTTTGCCTCAGGCTGCGTACCGCTCTTTCTGCACGGGGTCAGTAGCTGTGCAAATGGTTGTTGTTGTGATACCACATGGTTTAGGGTTAATTTGCAAATAAATACTTAATATGTATCAATTGGGAAAGCAACTTTCTGAATCTGTTTATCAGATTTTCCCTCCTTTCTTCCTCAAAAATGACTTTTTTCATGAAGTGCCTCATGCAATGGGGAAGCTTTCTGTGTATTCAGCCCTGGGTTAGATTTGTGAACTAAAATGGGAAAACCTTTTGAGAGATCCTTCCCCAGCGTAGAGATGGGTACACTTAACCCCGTTTTACGGATGTTGGAGGATTCTTTGGAAACCCGAAGGCATTAAGCTCTCTTCTGTTCTACTTAAAAACTTTGTTCCTTTTCTCTTGCACTTATTCCTCACTTATTCCTTATTCTCTTCCACTTATTCCTTCGCCTTAACTAACATTGTAGTCCAATTCATTGATATAAAAGGAACAACTGGAAGAGATCTCTGCTCCTTTGAACGGAGGTGCTTCTCCCTGTGAGGCCAGGCTGAGAGAGCTGGGGCTGTTCAGCCTGGAGAAGAGGAGGCTCCGGGGAGACCTGATAGCGGCCTTCCAGTACCTCAAGGGGGCTGCAGGAAAGATGGGGACAGGCTGTTCAGCAGGGCCTGTTGTGACAGGACAAGGGGTAATGGTTTTAAAACAGAGGGAGGTAGATTCAGATTAGATATTAGGAAAAAATTTTTTTACCCTGAGGGTGGTGGAACACTGGCCCAGGTTGCCCAGAGGGGTGGTGGATGCCCCATCCCTGGAAACATTCCAGGCCAGGTTGGCCGGGGCTCTGAGCAACCTGATGTGGTTGGAGATGTCCTTGCTCCTTGCAGGGGGGTTGGACTGGATGGCCTTTGAAGGTCCCTTCCAACCCAAACTGTTCTGATTCTAAGCACAAGAAGACCACAGCTTTTTCTGCTGTGCAGGGAGAGCGAGTGAACCTGGCCTCTGTCTGCAGTCCGTTCCCCTTAAGCTCCCTCACCGTCCATGATTCTTGTTTAGGGGTACTAAAGTGTGCACCTCTGCCTCAGTCTTTAATTATCTATTTTTGGACCCAATCTCTTGTTGATCTGATTTCATTTTGAACTTGCTGGTGCCACAGTTTCCTGTAGCTGCAGCTTCCAGAAGTCCAGTGCCCGCCGCGTACAGGGAAGTACTTTCTTCTAAGTGAAATGGAACCTTTTCTGTTTTTCACACGTGTCTTTTACTTCTCTAATTGTGGGATGTGTTGGCCAGTGGTTCTACATTCTCCTTATCTGCCCTTCTGTGATTTTTGTAAACCTTAACGTGATCCTTCCTTAGCTACCTTGTCTCCAGCCTAAGGAATCCTGGATGTTTCCCTCTCTGCTGATACCACAGCTTTTCCTTTCTCTTGCTAGTTTTAGTTACTCTTCCCTGGATCTTCTCTGCCCTTGCGGTGCAGAGATCGGAACTGCGCACAGCGCTCAAGACGCGGGCATGCTGAAAGGCACGTCGCGTTGCGGAGGTGAGCAGCTCCGGCGCCGGCACGATTGGCAGCGGAGCGCTCCAGTGCGGTGCACGCAGGGGTTTTGTGAACAGGGGAAACCTCAGGGGAGCCAAGAGATCTGCCAGGAGCCTTCAACTCGTGTACATATATACAGGAATTTTCCAGTGTTTCCCTTTTCCAGCCTAGCAAGAGAGAACCCTCAGTAAAACTCCTTGACTGAAACATAAAGCAGTGAAAATGATTGTGGTTTCGTGTTTTGGTTTGGTTTTCCTCCAGATGTGGGTTGGCAGCAGTGGAAGATCGCAAGGCAAAAGCAAAGGGAAGATCTACGTGATCAGCGCCGAGAAGAAGACGGTGGAGAAAGAGTTGGTCGGTCACGCTGACACAGTGAAGGCGCTGTGCTCGGCGGAGGACAGGTACGTCCTCAGCGGCTCTGGGAAGGAGGAAGGGAAGATCGCCATTTGGAAAGCCGAATAGTTGAGCCGTTCCAAGTCTACCTGTGCCAGAAAAAAAAAGTGCAGACCTCAGGCTGTGCTTACTCCAGCGTTTCGCATGTATTTCAACCACCTGCCAGCGTTGTGGGGTTTGATTTTATTTTATTTTATTTTATTTATTGAGTTATTTCAGTCCCCGCGTTGTTGCGGAAAGTCGGAACAGAAGCGAATCTCTCCTTGCACCTTGTGCTGCTCTGCACATTGGATCAAGAAACAGAAATGTGAATAGAGGGGTCACTGCCTTTAAACTTGACCTGCTGTCGTGACGGATCGGGGCTGTAGGCCGGACCGCGTGGCGTTGGGAGAGCCGAAGCCAGCTCAGTAATTTCCCTGGAGCTCTTTCTGTGCACGGGAGGTGCCTAAAAACTGGCATTTGTCTGACTTTACGGCTTGGAATAGCCGGAGACGGTCACCGGAAAAACCCAACTAAGCGCATTTGTTGGATTTAGGGAGTTCCTGTAGATGCTGAGTATCTTTCTGAACTAGCAGCTGGGGTTAGCTGGGAAGACTGTCCCTTCCCCCTCTTTGTATCTTGGTGGTGCTGTGGTATTTTTTTAAATAAATTTTTTTAGGCGCAGGCAGGCTCGCCCTCGTGGCACTGAAGGCTCCCTGCTGGTGATAGAAGACACTTGGACATTATTAATGACTGTTTTACTTTGCAAATGCATTTTTCCTCTAAAAACAATGCACAGCACTTGGCATTTGTAACAGTTTGGGAAACGGATTGATGGTTTTGTTTTTTTTTTCTGAAGCACTTAATTTATTTAATTACTGTGTATATTATTATGCTTTTGGAAGCAACCTTTCAGTTACTGCGCAAAGAAACCTCTGCCACTCCTCCCTTCAGTCTCCTGCTGTCACCAGAGGAACTGCTGTTACTTTGTGTAGAATTTGGGTAATTTTTAAGTACTGCAGAGTCCTCCAGCTACCCCTTAATTGCTGAAGTGACCGTCGCCAGATCGCAGGCGAGGGGATTGTCTCGAGCGGCGTTCCCTCATCGCTTCCTGATGGACGTTGTTTTTTGCATTGATGGCAATGATCTCCAAGTAAAACAACAAATCGACGCAGTGTAGTTTTATCTGTATCCATGCTGAGTAAAATGGAATACAATATTGAAAATACTGTAAATGGAAGGAAAAAAAAAGGGCTGCTACTTTTGTTAATAAATACAAAACAGCGTAGGGCTGATGGAAGTGTAAACTACTGGCAGTACACGCTGTGTAATATTGGACTCGTTCCGTGTGCTGATGAAAGGTTTTACCATATGATGGTAACTGAGATCTCACCTTTTCGGTTTTTTATTTTTCAATTTGATAATATTAAACACTGTATTGATACTTTGACCTCTCTTTTTCCTGTGTAACTCCGTACACGATACAAGAATGATTTTCAGCACTGGCTTGCATCCTCCCTGTGCACTACGGAGAATAATTCCCTGGGTTTTTCCTCTCTCTGTATTCTCCTTCCTCAAACCAGCTTCTGCTGGTGAGGTGTCCTCCTTTCAGCCCCTCAGCTGTAACTTTCAGGTTCCTTATTTTCTTCCCTGGCAGCTGGCTGCAATGAATTAATTACTGAATTAGAAGATTTCTCTGGACAGAGACCCACAAGTGCTGCTGCTGAAATGTCACTTGTGCAGAGATGAGCCCAGCTACACCAACCTGCCACCTGCCTGTCGTTGCCTTCATTGATTTTTCATTCCTGCCAGACTTTTTCAACCTGGTTTTGCCTTCTCAACTGGTTTAATTCCCATTTAGAGAAAATGTCAGATGACAAAACTAGCAAATGTCTATTTTCATGGTTGTAAATTATTCTATTGATAAAAGACTCCAAACTAATTTATTGACTAGGGATATAATTTATTGAGTAGATGCCCCCTTTTTAAAAACATTGCTTTCTTTACTACCAGCTGTTGAGCACCAGCATGTAGGAGAGGAGTTTAACTGCATCAGACAAAACCATGAGGTACAAAGGTCCTTGAAGAAAACTAAGCCACCCCCAAGAGCAGGAATAGCAGCAGTACCAGTTCCACCGGCCTGAGGAGCGCAATGGCGCGTTGGTTTCTCTCTCCCGGTGTGCCGAGAAAGCTCAGGTACGCGCTCACTTGCAGTTTGAAACTTCTTAGCAGGCCCTTAAAAGAGGAGGAGGTAGATTCAGACTGGACATAAGGAAGGAATTTTTTACCCTGGGGGTGGTGGAGCACTGTCCCAGGTTGCCCGGAGAGGTGGTGGATGCCCCATCCCTGGAAACATTCCAGGCCAGGCTGGACGGGGCTCTGATCTGGAGGAGCAGGAGCTGGACTCGCTGATTCCCGTGTGTTTTCCACCGTGAGCTGTGCTGTGACTGATTCAAGCCAGGCGATGGCAGTGTTTGCTTCCAGAAATAACCCAGCTGCGGAGACAGGAGCCGCTTGGAACTCCGGGCTGGTTCGCGCTGGGCCCTGCAGTGCGGTGGGAAACGGCCCCTTCCGCTGCCTCCCAGCCTGCCTTCCTGGGCCCGGGGGGGTGGCTGCCCCCTGCCCCTTTTTGGGGTGTGAAGGGCCTCCCAAGGCCAGGGTGTCAGCACCTGGAAGATGCCCACCCAGCTGCCCGGGGTGGGAGAGACGCCGTCCTCACTGCAAAGCCTGAGGGGTGCAGGGACCAACCCTGCCCGGGCAGACTGGGGCTGGGAGGGGGACGCTACTGGTTTGCTGGTCTGGACTGGAAAGCGGGGGCAGTGCCAGGGCAGGCTCCTCACCGAGCTGTTCCCAGCCCCTCCAAGGTCACCGCTTCCCACTGCTCTGCCCCACGTCTTGCCACGGTGCTGGAAAGGATGAAGAAGGGTGCCCCATCCTCCCCCTCGCTCGGATGGGGCTGATACGCGTGTACCCAAGAGGAGATGTACAGAGAAGAGCTCAATGTCACGCCTTGCAAGACCCAGCCCAGGGAAGTTCAGGTTTATTTCTTTGCTGCTTTCACCTCCCTTTGGCCTCTTCACTTTTAATCGTGCCAGGCGGGGACAGGGATGTAGGACGGTCCCTGCCGTTTAATCCCCGCTTCACTTGGGGCTCTGCCAGGTGGCCAGCGTCCCCCGCGGTGAGGACCAATGCCCAGGGCTCTACTGAGCGAAGTGGGGAGAGGAGGGGAAGCTCTTGACCTTGTCAGGGTTCGACCACAGCCAGCAACTCAGCACCACGCAGCTGCTCGCTCACTCCCCCATACGTCATACCAGCTACGGTGAAGAAAATGAAATCTATCCCAGCCAAAACCAGCACAGCCCTCCTCTGGGTCTTCTGTATTTGGAGTGGCTCCTTCCCTGGCAAGGCAGGGTCCACATTCTCCCCATGGTGCTGGTGAAAAAGCGTGAGATGGTGCTGGCGTGAGAGGATGGATTTTGCTGGTTTAGCAGGTGACAGCCCCCACCGCTCCTCTCCTCCTGGGGATGTGTCAGAGCAACCAGGGCAGGAGCAGAGTCTGCAGCTGGGGCCGTACACCCCTCCCAGGCGTCACCCGTTTGCTCCATCTGCGCCCTCTCCTTTGTTACACCTGAACCCTGCAAGTGTCAGCTGAGTTCCTCAAGCGTTTACAAATTAAAACACTTTTTTTTTTTTTTGCCAGCTAACAGTTGGTAGTAGCAGTTTTAGCCCCACGGGCGCATCACGGAAAGGATGCGTGCTTCTCACATTCCCTACAAACACAGAATCATGGAATGGTTTGGGTTGGAAGGGACCTTCAAAGCCCATCCAGTCCAATCCCCCTGCAAGGAGCAGGGACATCTCCAACCAGATCAGGTTGCTCAGAGCCTCATCCAACCTGGCCTGGAATGTTTCCAGGGATGGGGCATCCACCGCCTCTCTGGGCAACCTGGGACAGTGTTCTACCACCCTCAGTGGAAAAAATTCTTTCCTAATATCTAATCTGAATCAACTTCCCTCTATTTTAAATCCAGTACCCCAGGTCCTATCACCCCAGGCCCTACTGAACAGCCTCTCCCCATCTTTCCTGCAGCCCCCTTGAGGCACTGGAAGGCCGCTCTCAGCTCTCCCCGGAGCCTCCCCTTCTCCAGGCTGAACAGCCCCAACTCTCTCAGCCTGGCCTCACAGGAGAGGTGCTCCAGCCCTCTGATCATCTTTGTGGCCTCCTCTGGACCCTCTCCAACTGGTCCATGTCCTTCTGATGTTGGGGGCTCCAGAACTGGACACAGTGCTGCAGGTGGGGTCTCAGCAGGGCAGAGCAGAGGGGCAGAATCCCCTCCCTCGACCTGCTGGCCACACTCCTCTTGGTGCAGCCCAGGATGCCGTTGGCCTTCTGGGCCGCAAGGGCACATTGCCGGCTCATGTTGAGCCTCTCATCCACCAGCACTCCCCAGGCCTTCTCCTCAGGGCTGCTCTCCATCCCTTCTCCACCCAGCCTGGATTTGTGCCTGGGATTGCCCCCACCCACGTGCAGGACCTTGTGCTTGGCCTGGTTGAAAACACCACAGGACCACGAGCCACCGACTCTTACTGAAATGTTTATTAAGATTGAACTTCAGAACAACGGATCAGAACACAACGTCTGGTGGAGTAGAAGATTTCTAAATTGATTTTTCTTCTCTATGCATAAATGAAAAAAAAAAATCAAGATTATACAAAAAGAACAGAAAGTGCAGAACACAATAAAACAGTTCTCATGCAACAAATCTCTTTTCTTTTTAACCTTAAAACAGAAAATAAGCTCGACAGTGTAGAAACAAAAACCCATACACACATTATGCCGTCTACGCACTCAAACACTCATCTGTGACTTTACTTCTCTTTATCCCTTTTTCCTCATAAAACTTAACAGTATGTGTTTAACACATGCTTATAAACATTGCTAAACTCAGCAAGAGCTATTATAGTGCCCCAACTTAATAAGTTGATAAAAAAGTAGTTGTCGTATGGCCAGTTCACAAAGGAACTAAATATTCTCTTTTTTTTTTTTTTTTTTTCCTCCCCCCAGA
>WHYT01017442.1:37552-73903 GCA_009806455.1 Tetrax tetrax | reverse complement strand
CAAAAAAAAAAAAAAAAAAAAAAAATAGTAGGAACTGCCGATCTGGTGAGAGGAAAGTCTGTCTGGTTTTTGGGGCTGTTTACTGGGATTTGGCTGTCGCTGAGGATCGAACGGGTGCAGGCTGAACCAGCTGATGCCTCATTTGGCAAAACGCTCCCAGAGCTTCACGTCCAGCTTCAACAGTTAAGAAAAAAAAAAATAAAAAATGTGTTTGAGCCGAATTGAAGCGTGTCCTGGGTTTCAGCTAAAGCTTTAGCAAGTCACAAAGCATCCAAAACATTTTAAATTAAGCAGCTGCTGCCTTCTCTGGGGAGGGGAAGGTTTTGCCGCCCCGGCACCCCTCACAGTCCCCGGGGCGAGCGACGGCGAGGTGGAAACCCAGGCGAGACGCAGGGCTGCTGCTCGGGTTGAGGAACCAACCTCAATCAGTTTTCCAGGAGCTGATCTTAATTTAAAATTACAGGAAAAAAAACAAAAACAACTGGAACAGCGTAAGAAGCGCAGGCTTTGCTGCCCTGGCAGATGTTAGCGCGACGTTAGGAAAAGCAACTGAGCCTTTTTGTTGTTACCGAGCGCGATTTCCTAACCGTCTGGGCTGCCCAGCCTCAAAAACAAAACGCCCGTTGATATCTGAGCTTCTGCAGCTCAATGGCTTCTTCTGGATGCAACATGAGAAACAGAAAACCTTGGGTAGCGCCACTTTTTTTTTAGAAAAAAAAAAAAATGACCATTTTTTGACGCACTTGACAAACGTCCAGCTTTGTCGTTTAAGGAAGAATAAAAGCTAGAGGACTCTCTGTAACCATCAAGTTTCTGCAAAGAAAAATAAAATTTGGTATTTCTTCTACACAACCTTTCTGTGCAACATTTGGTGTTCGTTACATTTATTTGGCCTATTCAAAGGAAACAAGGACAAAACAGCTGCAAATAAAACCAACTTCTCTTTCACAATACAGACTTCAGACGCCGAAGCTGCTACATGTGCTTGGGCTATCACGCAGGAGTTTACGAGTTCATTTCAAGAGGAGATATATTTATTTATAGCTGAGCTCGCCTCGCGTCGGCCTGGGATGAGGGAAACCTGGAAGAACTCAGTTGAAGACGTTGTTGAGTAGAGTGATGACCACAGCGCTCGGTGACTGAGCGACAACTTGTCGTGGGGACCGAACAACGGAGCGTTGCGCAACCCCGCTACGCAAAATTACCGAAAACGCGAGCGACCACCGAAAACGAACGCTCACCCCTGCGAGGCGTCTCTGGGAAGGCAGCCTGAACTCCTCCTCCTGCCCCGACGCGGAGGGAGCTCCCCCAGCGAGGAACTGGGACTTTCTCCACCTGACCTCAACTCGCGTGACCACGACTGGTAGCCATGAACATCCCGCTTTTACTGGCGGACTTTGGAGAAAGGCCAAGCTCCCCACAAACTGAGGGTGGGCGGCTGAGTTTCTAACGCCGGAACGGAGGTTTTAACGAGGTACCTGCCAATGATTGCTGCTGTTGATGCTGCCATTCCAAGTGCTGGGGGGGATTCAGATCAGATGGGAGAGGAATGAGAAAGGCTCAACTCTTGCTTCCATGGAAAACCTCTCGCAAGCCTGTTTTCATCACAAGGTCCTGCCCGCCAGCATCGGCACTGGTAAAACTGGGAGGCTAAATTTGCGGCTGCCTCCTTTCCAGCCCGCCGTGCCGGGAATATTTCATAGTCCAGAAAAAGGCTCCAAGTGAAAGGGGAAAAGGACAGTGCGTGTTTCAATCCGTTGGATTTTTCCTCCCTTCTGATGATGAACAACTCCCATCTTTCCACAACTGCTTACTGCCAGCGCTAGCAAACGACCAGATTCATGCCATTAAAAGGCCGTTTAGGTAATAAATCTCTATGAAAGTCATCTAACCAGCAGGATGAGAAACATTCCTAAGAAATTATTGCTTCTGGAGTCTGAAATTGCCATCCACGAACAGCGCAGATCTGACTGGACTCTCGCAATGACCCAACAGTGCAAAATCCACGCTACGCCTTTCCGAGCAGTCAAAGTTTGAGCTTCTCCGCTCTCCTGTGAGATTTTCTAGACGTGCAGCTTACCGACCACGGCCCTGGAGAATCTGAGCACTACCCGTGTCTGAGGTGTTACACGTTGGCAGAAGGACGGCAGCAGAATATGTTAAAAATTGTTTACAGTACGGAGCAACATAGAATGAAACCACTAAACCTTAAGCCTAAAGCAGTAAAGGTTCAAAGAGAATCACAGAATGGTTTGGGTTGGAAGGGACCTTAAAGATCAGCTCGTTCCAACCCCCCTGCCCTGGGCAGGGACACCTTCCACTGGACCAGGTCACTCCAAGTCCCATCCAACCCAGCCTTGAGATGGAGCACGGGGGATGAATTTGACTCTACAGTCATTCCGACAAACAGAAACCGATGCTTATTGGCACCAGGAATAAAATAAAGCCTCTCAACTCTCCCTTGCCACAACTTCTACTACTTTACCTTTTAATTGTGACACACAAAAAAAATAAACCACTGTCTCAAAAGATAAGGGACGCGTGACGAAATAAATCATTGGCCACTCTGCCCTGAGAAGTGCGGGCGCTAGAAAGAGAAACTCTCTCAAATTCAAGGAGAAGTGTCGCTGCGAAAGGTCTCGGAGCCCTCACGCGCGGTGGTTGGTTTCACAGCCTGGCCAAGGTACGGGGGGAGCCGCTTTGGCAGGGGCTGCCCCAAGTTAATTCTTCTGGCAATGCTACAAACACTTCGGCGTGTTTACAGCGGAGAATTGTTTCCTTCGGCGTTGCAGGGGAGGGAAATAGAGCTTCCTGCTACAAGGCAGCGTGCATATTCCTGCGTTGCGAAGGTAATTAAGCAGCCCCATAAACAACTCCAAATATAGGTTTTAACATCCAATTCTTAGAAATGGGGCTGTGCCAAACGCTGGCTGCGAGAAACCTGGACCTGCCCTGCCTTTGAAACCCTCTGGGTTGGAAACGTCCTTCCTCCCTTCCTCTGCCTGAGAAAACTCAATCAATGTGTGTGAGGTCACCTCCCAAAACAGCTTCACGTTCCCTCCGCTGCGTGTGAAGCGAGAGGGAGCTTCAACTTCTCTCCCTTTGCCCTTAGACCGTGGTCAGCTCAACAGCGCTGTGAGAGAAATCGTGGAGTCGTGGCGATGTGAAACCACGTTGATCCATGAAACTCATGGGGAAAAGGGTAACTACGGCTGGCACTGGCCAGTAGATGCAGGTTTTTAAACTGTAGGAGAACCTTTCCAGAAACTGAGAGTGAAATAAGGAGCTCTTGACAGCATTCGCTTAGCCAAAAGCAGAACTTTCAAGGAGCTTTAAAAATAAACTATTAAAGCCACTTTAAAATGTCTAACTCAGTGTGCACTTTCCATGAATGCCAGTTACAGGGTGAAATAAACTCCTCTCTGATACACGTGAACATCACCGCGATATATTAAATGTAGCTGAGATGATAAAATTCACGGCAGAAGTTCAGTTATAATATTTCTCACAACTGATTTCCTCAGTAAGGTCTCACGTTCTTCAGTAGTATTATTCCCCTGCCTGAACACAGTTCACAGTACGTGTTCTAAAAAAAAAAAACAACAAATATTCACCTTAAAGAAAAAAAAAGACTTTCTCAAGACACTTGAAAAAAAAAATAAATCTAAGTCCTGTGCAATTATGTGTACTTTAGTGCTCGGCAACGCCACCAGCCTAAAAACATCGTTGCCCTTGATGGCGTAGGGCATCGGCACCCGCCGAAAGCCTCCAGCGAAGAAACCCGCGGGTGCCACCAGGAATTCATCGACGACGCCGGCCAAGACCGCGCGTTAACTTCCGATATACCAAACCATACATGTCTTAAATACATCGGCAATTCAAGTGATTTATTCAAAGCTGCTTTTCGTCTCGAAATAGATGTTCTTCTTTTGAACGGCTATATTGCAGCATGACTTGCACGTGCGCTTTAAAGTACTGTGGTGTGAGAAGTTTGAGGCAGCAGAAATCTTAGGAGGAGCTGTGATTTCTCTGTTCAGCACACGGATGGACTGCAGCCCCGAGGTCCATGCGAACACGAGGAAAGAGCATCACAAACACTTCTTAGAAGACGACAAACGGAAGTTCGGTTTCTAAAATTGCTTGAAACGGCTGCTGGGTCTCTGAGCTTTGGCTGCCCGTGGACTGGGGCACGCTGCAAGAGATCCAAACCCTATTTGAAATCAGATTAGCACAACTCTTTCAAGTTCTTAACAGAAAAAAAAAAAACAAACGTCTTTGCACTGCAGCTATGTCCTGAATCGAGGAAGGGGGCACGGAGGTTGTGCTGACGACATTGGTACGGCAGCTCCGAAGAGCTCCAGCCTACAATTCCTCCAACACAGCGACTGGAACAGCAACACACGCTAGTGGATTGAATTTTAAGGCCTAAAAAACTGTTTCTGACACAGATTTTTACACACCCAGACTATGCCACAAAGTGACGGAGGTAGGCCTTCGGTTTGCCTGGTCCTGACACGGTGCCTTCACCTCGGCTGCCGCGTTCCCGGCCAGGAGGTTCAAGGATCCTGAAAAGTGCAATTACTCCCCAACTTCCTTTCCCTACCAAAGAGAATCCGCACGCCCCCCTCCCATGAAGCTGACCCCAGAGACGCCCTTTCTCCGCGGCAGCTTCACCCAGAGATGATCAGGTTGAAACGCCAAGAACAGGCCCCCCCCCCAGCTGACCAGCACCCAAAAACCCCCAGCTACAAATTGTCACAGCGTATTCCAACGACATTCATAAAACCCAGCACTTGTGATAAAAACCTGTGAGTGCCGGTCACCTCTCCCAGTCGCTGCTCCTGCCGTTACCAGTTCCCATCACGCACCCAGTGTCACCCTCTCTGGACAAGCAGCAGCCTTGGGAGCTGTTGTTGAACAGTACGAGTAAAAGAATTCACGGCAGTTTCTCAGAAACCGTGCTCATTGCTTTTGTTTTTTCTTGAAAGTCATCGCAAATAAAACTCTTCTGTAGTAATTGCACTAAGAAAACCATGAAGTCTAAAAGGAACATTAAAGAACTGGAGCTGTCAGACCAATAACACCATGCTTATGAAAAAAAAACCAACTGATCAAGATGTCGAAGCGTTTAACTATTACACCGGTGAAATCTGAAATGTTCAGACAAAAAAAAGTAGCAAGAGACTGTAAGTCAGGATAGCTTCCATTTTCAGTTAGTTTAAAAACAGCCGAAAACTTAATTTTTCTAACTGCTAATTGTATACACTGTGAGTCTCATGCAGATTAATAAAACTTATTTGAAATCTAAATGTATTTTTAATAAAAAAGTGTTCAGAAATGACATTTCTAAGTTGTAGAGAAAGCAATTAACATCAGAGCTACCTGTTCAAGCCTATAGTAAGGACTACAGAATTTCATTTACACTTTTGCACAGAACTGCCTTTTCTGCTGCAATTTTAGCTACAAGTAGTGAAGATCCTAATTTGTTTTCCTGGGGGAAAAAAAAAAAAAAAATAGTTCTTGATCCTGCACCTGGCCTCCCTGGAATGTGGGTGAACAAGAAGCGATGGCCTCACACGGCTGACTCGCCCTCCAGCTCCGACGCAGCAGCTCCTTTGCGCGTGAGCTTCAGCATAGTCGGCTTCTCCGCGCTGGTGCCGTTGCCCTCGGCTGTCTCCGGAGGACCTAGTCCTTTCTGCTCTTCCTTTGGCTCTTCATTGACTTCGGGGTAAATCACCAAGAAGGTAGCTGTTAAAAATCCCAGGAAGGATCCCACTGAAGCCACCATGGGAATGACTCTGACTGTGCCAACCGCGTCCACCACGCCACCGAGCGCGGAGGCCACGAGGATCTGGGAGATGTAAACCTGACAGGACAGAATAGCGCAGTCGATGCCAAATCCTCGCTTGGAGTTCCCGGGGCTGTGGTGAATGTACTGGAAAGAGACAAGAAACGTGTTAGGAGGTGAAACGATGGATGAAATAAAATCTTTAAACGCTAGGACGTTCCTAAAATTTCTCAGCCACTTGGTGAACGTCATGCCAACCTCGATGCATCGCGCAGGCTACACAAGCCCAGAACGACAGCCTCGTCATCTACTGATCAACGGCCTCCTCATCTACTGGTCAACGGCCTCATCATCTACTGATCAACGGCCTCCTCATCTACTGATCAACGGCCTCCTCATCTACTGATCAACGGCCTCCTCGTCTTGCACCAAGAGGCAGATATTTAGAGGGGCATTCCTAGCATGAACTGGCTCCAAGAGAAGGTTTTGTAAAAAAAAAATCTACATGAAACAGTCAGTGGAAATTATTTTTTATGATTATAAGAATGGATCTCTCTGCCAATCCCAATGCAGAAATATGTTCAAAGGAATGAGCCTCCTGCAATTTGTAATACCGATGGAACACTACTAAGAAGTGGAACGTAAATCCGTCCTTGTTTCCAGCAGAATCAGTTTGCCTTACGTCTCCCCAAACTTCTAGCTGCGTTCCCAGACTCACTTCGGTATCTGCCTGTGAAGACCCTGAGTAACGCTAATGTAACGCATGAGACACAGTAGTAACAACCAGGTATATAATAAATACTCCAAGAATTATTTCACCTCTCCTCATCTACCGTATGCACCCAAATCCTGTTACACCTCAGCAGAGGGTAAAGCAACCGTGACCCCACTGGGGCAACCTGATGCTAACGGCACCCCATTTACGCAGCAGCTCTTGCTATTTGCTGTCAAGGATCAAGGTGTGCTTTGGCACGCATCCCAACAAAGCGGCTATCACAAAGAACAGGATTTAATAAATCCATTTTGCCACCGTGATCTTCAGAGAAATGTCAACGCTCTGCCATGATGAAAATACTCACAATATTCCACGCACCTGTTTAATGTCGTGGTATTGTCCCAAAAGCGCGTAGGGGCAGTAGGAGATACTCATAGAGACAATTCCCATGGTGCTGATCATTATCATGGTGACGTACACGTTGGGGAACATCGCCATCACCGCAGTGCCAAGAGAAAAACCCAGCGTGCCCAGGATGTAGATCACTTTTATACTAAGGTCATAGTTGTCCAAGTATTTCTGCAACAAGGCTGAGGAGATCAAGAATAAATCGTAAATATCAGTTTAGCTGGTGAAGTTTTTGACGTGGCCGTAACAGCTCGATACGATATTCAGGACTCAGACACTCACTGCATGTTTGGCTTGTCTTAGCAGCACAGCCCAGTCCCCACCGGGGAAAGGATGTAGCGCTACTCGAGAAACAGGCTGGAGAGGTGGGCCCGTGCCAACCTCATGAAGTTCAACCAGGCCAAGTGCAAGGGTCTGCACCTGGGTCAGGGCAATCCCAGGCACAAATCCAGGCTGGGCGGAGAACGGATGGAGAGCAGCCCTGAGGAGAAGGACTTGGGAGTGATGGTGGATGAGAAGCTCAACATGAGCTGCATCCTGGGCTGCATCAAGAGGAGCATGGGGATTCTGCCCCTCTACTCTGCTCTGGTGAGACCCCACCTGCAGTACTGCAGTTCTGGAGCCCCCAACATAAGAAGGACATGGACCAGTTGGAGAGGGTCCAGAGGAAACCACAAAGATGATCAGAGGGCTGGAGCACCTCTGCTGTGAGGCCAGGCTGAGAGAGTTGGGGCTGTTCAGCCTGGAGAAGAGGAGGCTCTGGGGAGACCTGATAGCGGCCTTCCAGTACCTCAAGGGGGCTGTAGGAAAGATGGGGAGAGACCCTTCAGCAGGGCCTGGTGTGACAGGACGAGGGGTAATGGTTTTAAGATAGAGGGAGGTAGATTTAGATTAGACATCAGGAAGAAATTTTTTATACTGAGGGTGGTGGAACACTGGCCCAGGTTGCCCAGAGAGGTGGTGGATGCCCCATCCCTGAAAACATTCAAGGCCAGGTTGGCCGGGGCTGTGAGCAACCTGATCTGGTTGGAGATGTCCCTGCTCCTTGCAGGGGGGTTGGACTGGATGGGCTTTGAAGGTCCCTGCCCACCCAAACCATTCCATGATTCTAAACCAAGGAACAAACAGGCTCAGAGACTTGCCCAAACCATGCTACCAGTCTGAGGCAGAACAAAACGCTCTGAGACAGACACAGATCATGGTTACTCAGTCCATTCCTTAATTTTACCTACGTATGAGCTGTATCGATGCAGGTACACTCTGAGCACAGAGGAGATTCTGTTTCTCATGTAAGCACATCCTCTGAACACGCTGATAATTGATGTTTATAGCCACATTTCAATTTGTGTTCAGCTGCCCACTTGTACTTCAATTTGACAGGTCTCAACAAAGAGGCAGTCCCCACGGTACCCATCTGTGCAGACGCGCCCGCACACGTGCCGCAAAAGGCAGAATTTAAGTTTGGCAAAAGCTGTCAACTTCAAGAGTGTATTCCAGGCCTAAATTGTCTGTAGTTGGTCTCCTACCTGAACAAACGGCAGCGGTAGCAGCATAAATTACCAGTCCCCAGCAGCCCATCTGAACTCCAGCGTTGTAGGCATGTAACTCCGTTGAGTTGGAAGGGGCCTGCAACAAACAAAAAGGCGAAGTCGTTTTCTTCTAACGAGCGCATCTCAGAAACAAGTAATTATAAGCAGGTCTGCCAACGGTAACTGTTCTCTTACCTTCGGATCACCCTGGAAGATGACCTGGCCCATGAAATCCGTATAGAACACGGCTTCAGCAATGATGGAAAACCAAGTTAAGAGGTGACAGACACATAGTCTCAGCAGCTCCTTTGGCATCTTTAGCATGGACAACCACAAGAGCCTGACGGTGGTTTCAGTTTCCCCCTCTTCGCTCTCTGTGTCTCCACTTGAATTCGTCGTGCCGCTCTGATTCCTGTGCCTGTACCTCTGCCGCTGCCGCTTCTGCATGTCGTAGATGTCATTCATGCTGCGTGAGGACTTTATCAAGACGATGGCATTGGCTCGACGAAAGCGATAGCGGTGAGAGCCTATTTTGCCGTAGTACGAGAAGGTGTAAGATGGCTGACGGTAGAACATGTGCCTCCGCCTTCGCATGGAGTTTGAAGTACTAGATTGCTTCATGCCTATTCTAGCGTGTCCGTTGAGGAACTCTTTTGGTAGGGAGCTGTTCTCGTTTGGGACTTTATCTTCATTTAAGTGATTATCAAGCAACATTTCCTCCTCTTTCTCATTGTCCCTGAGGAAAGCAGACAGGTGGTTGAGTTTGGACTTCATGATCTCTTGGCTTGCGTTGTGCGGAGTGTTTGGATACGAAGCATCCTGAAAAATGGAGGGTTCGATGTCATGCAGAAAAAGCAGCTCCGATTCAATTTCCAATGTAGCATCGGGCATGTGCAGAACGGAGTCGCTCTTGCTTCTTACAATGTTCACCTCAAGGAACTCCATATTGAGATCATGCTCTGACTGAACCTCGTCGTGGAACATAGAGGCTCCGTACGGCTCTTCCTCGCTAATTACATTCAGTCGATTCAGAGGGGGGAGACTACCACTGAATTTGACACTGGAGAGTGTGTCTCCTTCGTCGTCGATCCTGTCCTGCTGTGGGTTATATTGCTCTTCTTCAATGCTAAAAAGGTGGAGAGCAACGGAGACAGAGAAAATAATGGCTGCAAAGAAAAAAAGGACTTGCTCTTGAGATTTAAAAATACCACCCAAGAAGGTCTGTGTCCAGTCCAGCCCTCCTAACATATAACCAATTGCACCTCCAAGACCTGTGGAAGAGAAAAAAAATGAGAAATGAGTTCAGGAAAAATCAAGTCAGTCACAACTTGGTCAGAAGGAAGACTTGACAGCTGCCAAAACCATATCAACTAACTCCATACCAGCTGAAAACGCATGGATGTTAAGGGCCATGTCTTGTTCTTCACTGTCCACCACATCCAACAAGTAGGCCCGAATTGGCCCCTCTGTTGCATCAGCGCAGAAGTCCAACACCACGACACCAAGCACCGTGAGAACTATACCAATGGGCTGCTTGTCCGGGACATCGCCAATAGCCAGACCTGAGATAAACCAGAAAGGAATCTGAGCATGTCATTCAAAAAGGGATAACTATGAAGAGGAAGTTTAACTTCTTAAGAGAAAGGTGGCCAACACACCCATGGGAAACATTCCTTTACAGAGCAAAATGGCAGTTTCAACTCTTTGGCACAGCTTCATGGAAGGTCTGGGACAAAGATTATGTTTTTACAGCTGTTAGACTGACATTTATTTTTCAAAATGTTATTTTTAAACTATCTCTTAAACCTTTGAGAGCATTGGATATTATTTCATGTTCCTCGTGTTCCTTCAAATGCTGAAGGTGGTTTTTATAAGACAGCCATGGTGAGAGAGGAGAGCATCCAAAACCAAACTGCCAAACCTCATCTAGCAGTTACAAACCCAGGTAACTGCACTGCCGACAGCACTCCTGACACGGGGCCTAGCACGCAACGGCTGCAGCACAACAGGATAAAATGAAATTTAACCCACATTAAGGAATGGTTCCTTAAACATTCAAATTCTCTATCTCACTTTTATAAGTGATCTAGAACACTGTCCCAGGTTGCCCAGAGAGGTGGTGGATGCCCCATCCCTGGAAACGTTCAAGGCCAGGTTGGATGGGGCCCTGAGCAACCTGATGTGGTTGGAGATGTCCCTGCTCCTTGCAGGGGGTTGGACTGGATGGCCTTGGAAGGTCCCTTCCAACCCAAACCATTCTATGATTCTATAAGCAAAACTTTCAAAGATGAAGCAATATTAAGTATTTTGCGTGGTAAAAAACATTAGTCAGTGTCTGTTGATAGCATGGGATGAAATGTTTTTTGTCTCCAGAGTAGAAAGGCAACATTAGTATACAGCTGGAAAATTTTTCATGAAATGATCACTGACAAAAGCATTAATTACTCGAATCAGAGAGATTTAGATGTTCCACATGCAAGACTCTGATAAAACCATTAGTGTAACTGATGAAAATGACTGTGGAAAGAGATGAACTGGCTAAGCCACCAAAATCTTCTAAATCTCAAGTGCTGTGATTCCTGCATATTCAATCCTCATTTACACCAAGTCCTCTGCACCCTAAAGAAGTCTGTATGTCTTCCACGCTCGGCTGAATCTACAGCAGAAAACACCAACGGCGTCAGCGCTTTAGATTTGCCGGAAACCCAAACAGGGCATACAGCAGAGAGAAGAAAAGAGTTGAATAAGATCTACACACAGCTGTTCTCCGGGGTCACGGTTGTATTAATAGTAGGATTAGGGAACCTCTCTGTCTTTCGTATGCTTTTGTGCTCCTTCTTCGCCTCCCTCTGACTCCTAGTGCCAGGTTATGTCCAAGGGGTACCGTACAATGACCACCTCTGTTTTTGCAGCATCTCCTGTAGCCCCAAATTGAAAATGGGGATTGCAAGTACCTGGAGACTAACGATAGGAAAATGTGAACATAAAATGGGAAGAAGACAGACAATGAAAGTGTACAGGGTCCATCTAGAAGAAAAGCCAGTTATAAATGAGGCCTTTTTCTGCAAACTGCTAGGTATCTCCTTTTGTGAGAGACTGGTAAGCAACTGGTAAGCAACTTTTCTCTCTGAAAAGTGACACAAGCTATAATTTTAAAAAGTTCAGGTAAAGAGAGACTAATATTGCTTTGTCATACTGTGTATCTGCTCTATATAGTAGATCAAGCGCTGATGTAAATTGAATGTTAGAGGCAAATCTCTATCTTCTAGCATGGAACGGGTCTAGAGGAGACCACGGAATGGCTCTCACTTCAGCTGAGTTTGCTCCAGGCTCCCTTGGGAGAGGCACAGCGGTGTTCAGAGTGCTTTTCAGAAGAGATTATTAGTTCAAAATCTACCACAACCATATCCCAGGAACGGATGTATAAAGATACAGCTCACTTTTGCAGAGCATTTCAACAAGTTCCGTGTTTTAAACGCGTTTCATCGCAATGGAGTATCTGGAAAGCACAGCTTTTCTAGAAAGCTATGCAATAGACTCCATCATTGCACAACAAAGATTAGAGAAAAATCAAAGACAGTATTTTCTGCTGATTTATTAGAAGGTGAGATACTTCCAAATAAACCTACAAACTGCGTATGAGCTTTGCTTGCCAGTATCAATAGCTACTGACCTAATCACCGCGGTGTTGATAAAGGCTTTCTATCAATTAAAATCTTGCACGAGGGCTGCAGTCTAACATTTTGCATCCATCTGGATGAGGAGGAATAAGTTTTGGTGACACAACCAAGTACAATTGATACCATATGATAGCAATTGAAAAATTAGTATTTATTGCTTGGGTAAATTAAAAACACATCAGCTAAACGTCATTCATCTGAACAGTTTGTCCACTGCAGCTTGCAGAAAACTGAAAAAAATGGTATCCCAATCTGGCTGTAAAAAGCTAATCTGCTGAGCCAAGGTAATGTTCCACTCATTTCCCTCAATTAGTAAAACTTTTTCACAATAGAGCTGTATCTAACAACAAAAAAAAAAAAAAAAAAAAAAAGAGTGAGAGCCAAGAGGATATTATTAGGTGCTAAGTTCCTTTCATTTGCATCAGTACAACCATGATGTAAACACTTCCCCAAACGTACTCGCTGTCACCTCTCCTACACTAAATTTACAAAGAGATTGCAGATTGGAGATTGTAGATTAAGTTTGGTAGTAAACTGTGTTCAAGGGAAACTATTTTTACCAGCTTTGATGGGGGCTCAGGAAAAATTATTTTCCCACATAGTTTTTGATAAACAAATATTAACTGTGTTCTGGACTTTTTCAATACCAGGTCTAAGAAAAGCACAAGAAAAAGTGAAAAGATAATTTTTGAAATAATGCTGGAAACAGGATGTGTTGCCAGATATGCATTAAAGGGAAAACGGATCACAACAGGAAACATTTCCCTGTGAACAGGTTGCTACAATTTTCCCATGTCAAGGGACCAAACTGGTCTCGGTGACCGCAAACGTTACGCTGGCAGCCATTGTATCAATAACAGCGTATTAACAGCTTCAGCTGTGACTGCACAGTGCTCAGCGCAGCACTGTGACTTCCAGATACGAAGGAAAACACGCGAGGTGGATAGCTCAAAGGCAGGGTTGCAGAGATTTTAACAGTGGACATAAGTTAAATCAGTTATGTATCATTATCTTTACTTCCTACATAAAAATCTTGAAGCATAGAGTGAGTTGGGGTTGTTCAGCCTGGAGAAGAGGAGGCTCCAGGGAGACCTGACAGTGGCCTTCCAGTGCCTCAAGGGGGCTACAGGAAAGATGGGGAGAGACCCTTCAGCAGGGCCTGTTTTGACAGGACGAGGGGTGATGGTTTTAAGATAGAGGGAGGTAGATTTAGATTAGACATCAGGAAGAAATTTTTTACATTGAGGGTGGTGGAGCACTGGCCCAGGTTGCCCACAGAGGTGGTGAATGCCCCATCCCTGGAAATGTTCAAGGAAACATTGGATGGGGCTCTGAACAACCTGATGTGGTTGGAGATGTCCCTGCTCCTTGCAGGGGGGTTGGACTGGATGGGCTTTGAAGGTCCCTTCCAACCCAAACCGTTCTATGATTCTATGATATACGTTATCAGGAAATGATTTCCTCATTATTTACCTATAACAGAGCCGTTAAGGAAAAGTGCAACTCCAAAGAGGACACCAATGCAGAGAGCAAGAATAAAAGGCCGCCGGCGGCCCCAGCTCAGCGTGCAGCGGTCACTAGCCGAACCTATAAGCGGAGTGAAGATCAAGCCCAGGATAGGGCTAAGGAACCAAGTGAGGCTGTAGTATTGTTCAGGAAGACCTAAAACAAAGACAAAAAATGATTTAAAGATTATGTGGTACACACCAAACATTTCACTTTATACACAGAATTTCGTTGTATCTTTGAAAACTGTAAATTGATCAGTAATTTACCCACAATAAATTCCCTCCCAAATTAAGAAATTGGTTAAGATTTCTTATAAATGGTTAAAAATCAGCTAAGGAAAGCACAGATCATATCTCTTTCAAATACCTGGGCATTATAAAGGTAACAACAGGTATATTTAAGCAAGAGAAATAGAAGATATAGCCAACAGTGGAATCACTAGTTTAGCTTAGTTACTACTGTCCAAAAAAATCACACTTTTACTGAATTTCGTTGAGTGTGCCGAATTTTTTTGGACAGAGGTTGGTGGGAATGACGACCTCTGTGAAGGAGGAGCAGCCCGGGTCTGCTGTGTAGAAGCCCAACAGCTTCGTGCATCCTCTTATCCATTTGTGGACTATAAACCCAACAATCTTTGGGATGCTTGGAAAGCCACCTGGTTGTCATGTCCACGTACCCCCTTCCCAGTGAAACTTTTAACACTGAACAGGAGAGGAATGCAATACCGGTACCACCACCACACAGAGTTATTAAAGATTTAACAGACTGAGGATGGACACAATTTGACTGTCACATGAGATGTTCCATTTGTAAGCACAAAACTGTTTATTTACAAAACTAAACGAGATAATAAAAGAAAAAGCAATTATTCATTAACCTTCAGGGTGCAGCTAAGAAGGGTGGCTTATCTCTACCATCCTTGCTCTTTTTTTTTTCAGAACGGAGGGGAGTATTCATAGGATCACATGGAAACAAATCGGATTTATCATGCAATATTTACCTAGAAAACAACCCCGTTGTTACAAGGAATCATTTCTGGAGAAGCAAAGACACCCCAAAGCCTGGCTTTACGCCTCTCCAGCGTGGGGAGTGCTGGCCTGCAGATGGCAGACTGGTCCAGAGGACACTCGGCTCCTCCAACATCCACCTCCCTCCCAGTTCACCAGCACAAGGCAGGTAACCACTTTGCCATGTTCCTTAGCAAAGCGTCAAAACCAAAACAACTTCTTGCAGTCCAACCGATGCCAAGACTGAAAAACTTGGTGTCTTTACCTTAGGAAGGAAGACCATTTATTATTCAAACCCACATGTCGTGAATTTGAGGAGCGAGATCAACTTGTACCTTGTGCTCCCCGTCCAGCACGCTGAGGCATCCCAACCAAGCAGGATTATTCCAGTCTCTGCCCAAAAACAGCCTTTGCTGAAAATTTGGAAGTCTAATCTGCTGTTTAAAGTGCCATCAAGTCTTGACTAATGATATTGACTTCTTCCACGAGGTAAATCAGACTTCGCTGACATTGTTGTGCTCTCTGCAGTGATGCAGAGATTACATTATAGGAAAATAAGCTATTTTTTTTTCCATAAATAACCAATTTCATCATCAGGATTCAAAATCCAGGTGTGAGGCCCAGGTCTATGTGATTTGGCTCTGGCTAACGAACGCACTAATGGCGACAGCCGCCTTGATGAGTACGGAGTTATTGCCTCTTCTGAACCCACACGACCCGTGCTTTCGGACCGAATATGCCCATGAACGCCCTGCCCACAGGGAACGGGGAGAGCACCGTGGTTTAGCCATCTTTCCTCGCTACAGGCCTGTACCAGAGGCCAACCCTCCGCATCAGCATTTAACCGCACAGCTACGGACTCCTTTTGCAGGTTTTAGATTTCTAGGAAAGGGCAGCGTTTGTCCAGATGGCACCTTGTTGACATCACGGTTCAAACTGCTACCTCCTGCTTAGCTTTTCCAACTGTGCGGTGACGTCTTGGCTGGCACGGAAGTTTTAGCTGAGACATATTTAGCAGGGAACACTAGGATTGGGGGGCGGGCATATGAGGTTTAAAGCTCTTGTTCAGGAAACCACCATTCAATGCTCCCTCAGGAAGTTTGCAGCTGACACCAAACTGGGTGGGAGTGTCGATCTGCTCGAGGGTAGGAAGGGTCTGCAGAGGGGTTGTTTAGTTTGCAGAAGAGGAGGCTGAGGGGAGACCTCATTGCTCTCTACAACTAGATGAACGGAGGTTGTAGGGAGGCAGGTGTTGGTCTGTTCTCCCAAGTAACTTGTGATAAGACAAGAGGAAATGGCTTCAAGTTGCGGCAGGGGAGGTTTAGATTGGATATTAAGAAAAATTTCTTTACTGAAAGAGTGGTCAGGCACTGGAACAGGCTGCCCAAGGAAGTGGTGGAGTCACCATCCCTGGAGGTGTTCCAAGAGCATGTAGACGTGGCACTTCAGGACATGGTTTAGTGCATCATGGTGGTGTTAGGTTGATGGCTGGACTTGATGATCTTGGAGGTCTCTTCTAATCTTAAGATTCCATGAGTCTATGATTCCTCCAGATCCCAACTTGCCGTTGCTTCTCTTAATGAGCGCTATCCTAATCATACGTGCAAGTCAGCAAGCCAGTAATCCAAACAGAAGTGCAGGGAAAATCCCCATCTCCCTGTGGTTTTATCATCCTCTTTAACCTCACCGAGTTCCACAGCCTTCCCAAGCACTCAGGCAGGTTCAGGCCCTGTGTGTTTAACTGGCACCTCACCTGCTCCAACGCCTGAGCTAGAATACAGACGAGGGAGGTCTGCTTTAAAAAAAAATTCATGATGGGAAAGAGGAAACATAAAGTTCAAGGCAAGCAAAACTAAATCGTAGGCAGGTTATGATTCATTTAAAGTGAGTGATTTTTCTGCAGGACACGGAAGAAATGGCAATGTGTAAACATCCCATTTTGCCTCCACAGAGCCATCCTGTTCAGCAGCAGCTACACCTCAGGGGTTGCTATTGTGTGATGGCCATTCACTGCAGCGAGTCCATTTCAAGGAAAGTGAGAAGCTACAGCTTCACCAATGCCACCGGTCTTTGTTGCAGCAATCACCAACAACTGAAATAATTTGGTGTTGTATCACTGCAAGAGGATCGTACGTTGAGAACAGAAGTTTCTTTTCTGAATTATGTTGTGACTAGTGAATTGTGAGCTGAGACATCTCAACTGAGCTCACCCATTAGTAAACACTTGAGAGATGTAGGGAAGGTTTTGCAGTAAATCATACAATTGCTTTAAATAAACACAGGGGACGAAGGCCAGCAAGAGCTCCGTCACCAGCGTTACAAGCATCATCCTATCTTATGTGAATAAACAACCTGAAATAGATAGATATAAGCAAAATGGATACAATTAAGAGACTCTTTTTTAATATTTCAATATCCACTGAGACAACCAGCTCATTGTAACGGAGACTATGAGCAGAAACAAGGAAATTCCAGTAGAGCAGGGACAAGCAACAGCAGCGTGTGTATATCCAGAGACAGCGGGCGCTCGCACCGCTTGCCGTCCCTCTGTCCTTGTGGCCACCACTTTGTCTACCTCCAGCCTACAATGGCATTTCTCCGTGGTACTGTCGTAGTTCAGCCCCGATCAGGACCAGGCTACGCAGTCGCTCTCTCACTCCCCCACCCTCCAAGAGAACACGGGGGGATAATATAAGAAAAAAGTCTCAGGGTTTGAGATAAGGACAGGGAGGCCTAGGCCCGGCCAAGCCCACTGAACAAAGAGGAACAACTTCTAGCAGGTTCTTCCAGAAGCTACCACCATAGCCCCCCCTCACTAAACAAAACCAGAACAGGTATATAGAAATTTTAACAAAAAAAAGGTCTGGAAACACTCAATCCATTCAAAATGATGACTTCTGCGGAGAATTAAAACCTGTTTACAAATATATTTCCTTCAACTGTACAAACTGCACATTTCTAAATTAGAAAGACAGGTTTTTTTTTTTTTTAGGCTTTATATCCACAGTTATCCAACTGTCATAAAAACGTCCTAAGAATACTAAAAACCACAGTGATTTTTACTGCCAGCATTACTTTGACTTCAGTACTTTCAAGGTCAACGTTGCATGTAATAACGCAAAATCAGATTAAGGCCTGCATTCTGGTTTGATTTTACAGGCCAGTAAAAGAAAGGAAAAAAGGGTTTTTACTCAATCTCTCTCACATGTCTACAATTAGGGAATCTTATCTTTCCATCTATGAGTCAGAGGAGAGAGACTGAACTGCTTTCTTGAGAAGGCTTTATTTTCTCTGATTGAAAAGGGCGATCTTCCTAACATCTAAGTATTATAAATAAAAGTCTAAATCCAAATATTTACTTTGAAAACGGCTTACTTTGCAAAAGACATGAATCTCAATGATTTCAGAACAGAGCTAGGGATGTAGCTTTTATGGAAGGGTAAAAAGGACATTTAAATATCAAGAACATTATGTTTGAAGATCCTTCTTTAGACAAAGTGGTTTGATATTTTTTTTATTGAACTACTCTTTAGCGGCCAAAATATCTATCTTTAGAAAAAGAGGCCACGATAAAAATCTATACAAGAATTAATAGCCCCATGCCAAGAAAAATGGAAGAATATCTAAAAAGCTTTCAGTGCTCCTCCAAGTAAACAGGAAAGGGATAACTTTCAAGCGAAACACGAGCAATTCCCACAGATTGTATAATGGTAGGAACCATCACCATGAGCATAACCTGCTTTTTCTCTTGCTGGAGAAGTCATGCTGTAGGATTAGTTCCTTAACCTAAGTCGTAGAGCTCTTATAAATTGCATTCCAAGTGTAAGCGAGCAGTTTATAAAATCATAATATGTGTTTTATATACAGTTCTGCAGAATTCAAAATAGTTACCATTTATTAAGTGAAATGTATGACTTTTCTTTATCATAAGTATGTAAACAGTGATATCAACGTATGAGAATTTAGTTGGTTGCTTAAGTGGAAAACTACTGAGTAGGGTTAGAGATTCCTGGTGGGAAGCTGGTGCACGTGCAAGCTAAAATAAAACAGCAGAGGAAAAATTAATTTGCTGGTGGGAGAATTCCCTCCTGAACCTTCCTGATGGTCAGCAGACTTCTCACCTGAGCAATGCACATTTTCTTTTTACATTTGTCGTCTATATCGTAAAGTTGAGATGTGTTATCAGTAAGTTGTAGTCTACCCAGTGAACCAAAACTCCGTGAGACAACAGTTCTGGTGCCCAGAAAAGCCTTCTCTCTCCGTACAGACTCAGTTGCCACCTCTGATGTCTGTGCTCAGCAGTCTTGCTGGAAAGTCAGGCTTTTGTAAAGCTCAGAGCCATGTTCCACCACGGGTGTTCCAGGAAAGAGCTTTCTGAGGCACTGAGCACTACCTCTATTGTCCCATGAAGCAAGACTTCAAAACACCTTGTAGATGTTCTTCATAAATTTCATGCTTCATGCTGGTGGAGCATACAGGTGCTTCGTCATTTCAATAGTAGGTTTGCTTTAGCGCTAGACATTTTGATCTAAATGAGACAGTTGCAGACAGACAACTCCAACTCCAAAATGCTTTTTTTCCTCTTAAAAGAGGCCGTTCTGGTTTTAGTATCTTGAAAGTCTGCATATGTGATACGCATATTTAGGTTGGTGTGCGTGATTTGCCAGTAGAAACAAAATAAACAAGAAGAATGAAAATTTAAATACTTCAGAGAGTGTCTGTATGTGTGTATATGTACATATAAAAAACTACAAGTCTTCCAAAAGTTTGCTGCCTCGCAACAAGAATAAGCTTCAATAATAAAACTTTATAGAAATTACGCCTGTGAAGGGCACCAGGCAGACGAGGAAGATAATTGCATACCCTAATGGTTCCTTTCTCTGTATATGTATGCCGCTATACCTGCACATCTTGACCACTGTAAAGTGGGAAGACAGTTAAAAGGCATCCAAGGCAGGACAAGATGACAACGAGCAAAAAAAAAAAGAAGAGATAAAGGAAATATTATTTTGACACGAAGGAGTTCCCCATCTAGCGGCAAGGCCTCAGATGCAGCATGTATTTTAAATAAACTTGGCTGCGGTGACGTCCCTGGCCAGCAGCCCTGCAGCATCCAGTCTCTGATCTGCGGCACAGATGTACGGATGCTGGTTTTGACTGGATTTCAAGGCAGTGCCGCACAGCACGCTTGTCATTCGTACGACTGCCTTGCCACAGCCTCTTACAGCCAAATGTAGAACGTCCCAACGGCCGAGAGCTGCTGTACCCACCTGCAACAGGCTGTAACTAGGCTGGGACTGATTTTGTACGGCCAAGAGAAGTAGCACGCAGCAAACGCCGTTACCAAAGGCTGCCTGGACATGAAGTCCAAAGCAGCTGCATCCCATTACCAGTTGAATGCTGTCTCTTTATTTTGTCTGTAATTTTCCACCGCCGTGCTTGCCTTGCCAGGTAGCAGCTCTAACAGCGAACCGCCATCCGCCAACATGGAAAAGTAACCTGGTGGCCTTTTAGGGGAGGAATAATAACTGAAAGGTTATTATTTAGCCTTTTACTGACAGCTAATCTTAGGAAACACCGAGGAGGAAAAAAAACCATACAGGATAAACAAGGTTAGTATTTGTGCCGTGAATGGAATGTGGTGCAGGTCACAAAGCAGACTCTGAAGTCTCACACAAATCAGTGAGAAAAAGAGCAAAAACACAACAACAGCTTCTGTTAGCCGCGACGACTGCCACTGAGACCCTTGTAATATGGCATTTCCCAGCCAGCTACAAACAAACAGGACACTGGCTTCTAGTAAATAAGGGTTTGTTTTTTCCCAGACAAAAAAAAAGTGCCCAACAATAGTGGGACCAGCACCGCTCGCGGTTCACAGGAAATGCTCACTGTGTCACCATCAGTCTAAGGGCTGCGTGAGGTCACGAGTTACATGGAAGAAAGATTAAGTCACATGCGGCGGTTTCTATTCAAAACCTCTTTTTGATAAGTTCTATTGGGGGAAAAATAGTTCTTTATAAGCTTAACAATAAGATCTGATATGGGAATAGGATGCTAAGCTCCTATTTTCATTTGTCAGAAATCATCACCTAGAGACTTGTTTAAGCTCTTAAAGTAAACACCATACAAATTTCTGAGCTGACAGGAGAAGCCGTCGTGCCCTGCAAACACTCCGTGTTCTGCAATTTCATCCCTTGTACAAAATACTGCGCGTAGCTAAAAATATTTCACGTTGATCTGTTTAAAAATGCATTGCTTATACAAGTCGCTTTGTTTAGACGACATTTTTAAGGAGTGCGGCAAGCGAAAGCAATGTTTGTCAAAAAGCTGTGAAAAAGTTGCAACCCCAGTATCTGCCCTTCATCTTGTTACGACAGAATCGTAGAAACCACCACAAGCTCAAGCATTTGAGCTTTGGAGAGTCTACATGAGGAATACAGATTTGAGAATGTGGCTGTAATGAATTTCCCATACTCACTCCTTTATATTTAAACCAAAAATACTGAGTTTCGACACATTTGGGTTCCCCAGACAAACTGCATGCCTATGGTGACAACTCATTGTGAAACTTCAGCCACAAATCCCTTCGCTTCTTGCTATCTCCCCTCAGATTTTAGGACTTTCAATGCCTTAGAGCTCGTGGGGGACTCTGACCTGCCAAAAAAACCATACCTGAGCCAACAGATGTTGAACCAGTGCACTGGAACAGACTGGACTGGTGGCCTGAGCACTACTGCAGTACAGTCAGGACTTGTACGTTGAATTTATTGCATCCATGAGAAACCACCTCCTAACTCCTGGATTGAAACACAGACAGGGAAGGGATATGGAAAAGCACAGTAATTTCTCCTGGTGCCCACTACCATGATCTGAGAAGCTTCAAATGCAGGAGTACAAGCTTTTAAGAAGGAAAAAATTTTGCTCTTTATCAAATTACGCCTGCCCAGCCTGTAGGATAAGACGACACCCGCTCAAGCGAAGCTTTTGCTCAGAAGCTGCCCTTAACGAGCTGCAAATTGCGTAAGGATACTGGAGGAAATTCATACTGACCCGTCCACGTGGGTGGAAGGACTCGGAACAAAACCAGTGCCGTGAGGTTTTTCGTTGCTGCTAGCTTTCTACACAAAAATGACAGCCTATCAGGTCGTCAGGCATCTTTATTCGCTCACTGTCTCAAAAATGACCTACTGCAATAAACACCACATAAAATAGGAGCAATCTCAAAACTGTGGCTTAAATCTTCTCGCTGCTAAGATTCACATCCTGAAATTCTTCATGTGCTTGTCAAATAAGAGCTCTTCTGCTTAGCCTGCAACGTTCGCAAGCTGTCAGCACATTATGTACATCTCACAGGCAGGAGTACGTGCACTCTGCAAGCTGAAATGTACTTTTCTGGAGCACAAACCATCACCCACTTGCAAGAAGTCCATCCTCTCCTTCCCCCTCCGGTTTAGCTCTCCTCAGCAGGGATGTCTGCACAACGGCTGGGAGTGCTGGGCGCTCGGCCACGCTCCGCTGGTCTGTTATCGCTCCGAAAGCGGGGACAGGGCTGCTTGCTCGGTGCAAGCGAGGAATTGGTTGTGGGACATGAGAGGGGAGGGATACAGCACGATTCCTCCAAGAGAATCAATAATAGGACATAAAAAGCATGGTACTTTGAAGGACTTATATCCAAGGGCAAAAACCAGAAAATTCTTTCCAAAGCTACCAGCAAGAGTCAGCTGCAGCCCCTCTGAATGCACTGAGAAAAATCCACAGGACCCAAGAGACACTTTGCAGGGGAGAGGTCTGGGGCACCATCTGTCTTCCTCTTCCAGGATGGGGTCCCCTGCCCGCATCGCTGGGACATCCAGAACTTCTACAGCAGAGTCACGCCTTTAAAATGCACCTGCATTTCTGCTTTAGTCACTCCCTGTCTTAAGGACAAGACTATAGATTAAAGCTGGACCTAGATTTGAGATATATGAACAAATGATTAATCGGAATATTAAAAGGATGAAATTAGGTTAGAGATGCTGGAAAAATCATCCAACGTTTCCTTAAAACTTGTATTTCAAATGTTAAATTTCCTTAGTAGCTGGATGCAAACAAGTCACGTTTTTACAGAAGAAACAAATTTTAAAAATATGAAAAGTATTACATGCTATGCCTATAGCTAGACTAGAGCCATCCATTTTGAAAGAACTGGTAATAAAACAATGCTCTTGCTCCCCAACAGCTTCAGCACACAAATATTACTGTGGTGTTTCACGTACTCAGTCCTGGAGGTGTTTTTAAGCTGTAGAAGAGTAATATCTCCTTCTGGCAAAGCTATTCTGCCTTTCGGCGGAGCAAGAGCTTTTGAAATCAGCCATGCGATGGCACACCAGCAGCAACCAGGTTGGGCTACGTAACACTTCTGAAAAATGGAATTAAGGAAAGGAGTGACAGGCCTCTGGAAGGATTTCATCATTCAGCCTTCCCATTTTCTGTCTTGGCTCAATTATTGCTTCTTATCCTCCTACAAGTCCTCCCCTTCTCGTATACGGCAACCGTGGGAGTTGTCGGCGTGTCATTAAGCTCTGCTGCTCTACCGCCATTCCGCCAACCTTGTAGAAAGGTTTATGTGGCTTCCCTGACAATTTCTGGTTTATAACCCAGTTTTATGGTGCTGGGTCAGGAAAGAGAAGCATATGTTAAGCGAAGTGAGCCAAAGGTACGTGTGGAAGGGGGAGAGGGGAAGCAAAAACCTGAGAACAGCTGAGGTCTGAGGCACTGGAGAAAGAACAGATGCACTGAGCTGCAGGCAGGCAAATACGGTTTTCCTTTTAGTGTGATCACAAATGCTGTCAAGTAAAGCTTTTAAAGCTTTATTTATTTATTTTAAAGTTTCTAACCCTCCTACTAACCTACTTCCACAGGAGTAACCTGTAGAATTCAGGTAGATGATTTCTACCTTACTGCCCTTATAACAAACCAATTTTCTACTTTCATATATTAAGCAATTGCTAATAGATATATATGCCAATATTGGCTACTCCTGCTGCTGCTGAAGAGGAGGAAACAAAGGCAACGCATATCAGATGCCCTGCCCAGACTCCTATTGTTAGATTTTTTACTACAGTAAAAACGCTTAGTGATTCCTATAGGTTGTATGGAATTAGATCCTTACCAAAACTACAGTATTTATTTTTTTTTGCCAGGACACATTCAGCCCAGGTTTACTTAAGCCAGAAGCCAAACCTTTTACACTCAAACGCCGAGAGTGCCAAACAAGCTTTCTCCACGCTGCAGCAGGAGAGGGCAAGGACACGCAACGGTGCCAAGAGCGCCTGTCGACTGCTGAACCTGATTCACTGGAGTTTTCCAGATTATCTGCGCCGTTCTTTTTGGCTCTTGGGAAACTTGTTTTTAGCTTTTCTTCCTCTCTCGCTTATGAACCAATATTTAGAAATATGTCACTTTGACACTGCTAAGGACTTTGCATCACAGTGCTTAATGAGCTGACAGTGAATATAGATTCAATCTGATGCAACTTCCAGTGTGCTGAACCAGCAGTAATAAAAAAAAAAATTCCTTTCAGCCTCCACTGAAGAGCAGTTTTAGGGACGTAACAAAGGCATTTACATTAAATAAAAAGCTGAGAACTTTCTTCACGGTCCCAGAAAAACGTAGGTTGTATTCAATTATACATATATCTCAGATAACCACCCGAGGCTAACATCACATTTAGTCCCAGGCTGCAAACCCTGTCTCCTGTTGCTGGCCGATTAAGCAAGCTGGAGATACAGAAGGACTCAAAGGTTGCGTGCAGCGACGCTAGCATCCATTTCCCATCACTCACAAATGTCTAAACGTACGCAGACACGTACATGCATGCAGCAATCAATAAATTGTTTCGCCGCGCTAATCCTTCCCTCGCCTTTACGGGGCCGTAATTAAAATCCATCAGCTGTACGCGATGCCCCACTTCGTTACGTAAGGCTGCAGCGCTTCACCGCTCCGTCTCGCTGCGAGATTAGACATCAGCTACGGCGACATGTGTTGCCTGAAGATATGCGGCATCCCAGTTTATCCGAAGCTCAATAGCGGTTTTTCATCACCGCTTCTAGAATTATTGGCAAATTACAAACAAAAACAGTTTGGCTCCAATGCACTTCAAAATTCCCAAACTCAAGAGACTCTTACATATACAATAGAAAACCTTTCAGCACCAACTCGCTCTTAATCAACCGCTGCAGCGATTAACACATTAACACCCCAGAACATGAGCATCTACTTACGCAGCGGAACGAAGTCCTAACCAAAAACTGGTGTTAACACCTTTTTTTTCCTCCAAGTAGAGCCAAATCTGAACTGTTAACTCTGAAAACCATGTTCAACCCACACTGAACTGACCCTCTCCCACTCCCTAAAAAAAAATCTGCTTAACGAACAACTTTTCTGTTCTGCTTAAAAACAAGTTTTCAATTAAAATCACACTTGTTTCATGGGGACCTACTCAATAAGGGGCAGCAGTAGGCGCAGCCTGAGCCCTGGCTTGGGTGCTCTGGTCCTGCGCTGCTCCGTGCTCCACGGATTTTGTGTCAAGGGAAGCTCTGACTACCCTTCTGCACTGCTCTAACGAGACCTCAAGGGGAGGCAGAAGCACGATTTAACCTAACTAAGCAAGGGCAAAATGAAGAGCGTGGCTAGGACATCTCAAATTTTATGAGACTCGCTCAAGATAAGACTTTTAAAATAGTATTCTAGCAAACACTGGGCTAGAAGGCATCACCTAGACATTAAACTCCCATTCACCCTAGTAGAAGTTTACTCCTGATGTGTCCACCAACCCCCAAGCCCTAAGAAAACCATCAAAGATCTGGCCCGCGCTGCCAAACAAATGACTGGCAGATACTTAGCTCAGCATGGCATCTGGTCTGCCTATCCAGGAACAAAACTTGAAAAAGGAAGGCAAACAGACTTGAAGGTAGCCAAAAAAAAGTATTTTTTTTTTTTGTTGAGCAGGCAGCCAGGCAGAGTATGGTCAGCACGACATTCGCGCCCTTGAATTGTAAGCAGCATAGAAAATAGTTCCCTTCCAGCCTCAAGTTGCATTTATTAGAAAATATGTAAGTGTACAGCAGAGTAAAATGCAAGGAGCCCATCTCTGTACATGGATAAAACCCATCCTCTTCTCCCTCCATTTTTAGGCTTGACTACATGTTTAGAAGCCACGTGGAAGTGGTGACTCAAGGAGATTTTTTTTTTTGGCCTTTGTACCCCTGCAGATGCCATCTGAGAACGTTCATCTTTCCAGGGATTACTGACTGGATAGTTGATCTTCAAATTTCAGCCAAGATCACATTGTCATGGTCCTAGAAAGGGTCAGCAACCGGTGCACGTAGCTCCTTCTGCAATTACCCTAGCTGATTTAAAGCAAGAAAAAAAAAAATATAATAGCTAATAAACTTTATAGGTACTTTGTATAAACTTCATATTCTAAAAGCCAAGAAATGCCCAAGCTATTCAGAGGGGGAAAGAGTTGAATTGATTCTCCCTCCAGCTCCTAGGCCATTCATATCAGGCTCCCCTTCTTTTCAATACTCAAAGCCTCCCAAAAAGCCCCCATTCCCATACCAGGCTTACAAAAAGTGTATTGTTAATTGTTCCTACACTGCAAAAATCAACCTTCTGGCCTTTCAAAAGTCTTTAGGACTATAGGTTTGTTTATGATGGGAACAAACACTCTGCCTGCAATCATTTTTTTTGTTGCAACCGTGCCACCGGGAAGCCCTGCCAACGAAAAGTCAGCAAAGAACAGTAACACTGCATTCACTTTTAGATTATTTGCTGGTTTTAAAATGTTGCTGAATAATACATAAATAAGTGCAATGATTCTTCTCATTATTCGTTGTATACTTCGGAAAAAAAAAAAGAGGAATTTTGAAAATAACCCATAGTAAGCTCCTAAAGAGAAGCTGCCTGTATCGAGGTTAATTCCTCATGTGGCTATATCGAGCGAAACATAAATCCTATTACTGCTTTTCCAATTTGCTTCCACAAACAAACTGCAGGTTGTAGTTCGCAGCCTTGGGTTTCCATGTAGACCACTGCTCCAGAAGAAACGTTCACCAGTTGTTTTAACGATCTCTAGGTATGTGAATGCTGGTTATAGGACTACGGTACAGAGAATTTTAATCAACTGAGGGTTCCATCTCCCAAAAAAAAAAGAAGTGGTGGTCTTCTACAGCTATTTGTGCCACCAACTGCTGGCCTTGTGGGAAAGTATTATAGAAAATCATCCACTCAGATGAAATTATGGGGGCTGATTAAGAAGATGGTGGTGGTGTTTACGTAGCCTACCTCAAACTTTCAAACTTTTCCTACACAACTTCTAAAAATTTGTATGTTTTGTGTTGAATATTAACTTGCGTGAAACACATTCTGCATGTGTATCAGAGAGATTCAAAAGCAGAGCTGCCTTCATATTGTCTTCTAAACTCTGTATAGAAATCTTGATCTTCGTCCTGTGAGCTTGCAGGGTCATACTACAGAGCTGCACACACGGGAAATGTTGGTAACTAGAGCAGAACCTAACTCCCAAGTCTCAGGCAGCGCTCCAAATAACACGCTTACCGCGTCCCGGAGGAGCGGTTCCCCCATCCTCACTGAGATGTTTAAAAATTCCACGACTTGCATTTCTACCTGAAGGATAAAGAGATCCACAAAGTCACTTTGCACCAAATAACTGGAACCGATAGTTTGGAATAAAATGTAATTACACAAGATGAAGAAGAATTCTTACCACAGACTCTCTTATAGGCAATCTTTACTTGCATGAGTTATGTTTCACAATCAGTGAGGCTAGGCATGGAAGGATAAACTTACCAATAAAATCTTAAGTTAAACAAGCAGAGTCCATCAGCAAATAGGACAGCAAACATTTCCTTTCCAAACGTGCATATTATGAGAATTAGGCACTAATGGGGACAAAGTAAAACAGAACTCTCTGCCAAACAACCAGAAATGTATTTTTATCACATTGTGAACAGCAGTTTTATTTTTCATCGCTCTGCTTGTAATCTTTTTCTTGTCATTTGAACTTAGAAAAGAATGGAACAAGACCCCACCTGCAGTACTGCATGCAGCTCTGGAGCTTCCAACATAAGAAAGACATGGACCTATTGGAGAAGGTCCAGAGGAGGGCCACGAAGATGATGAGAGGGCTGGAGCACCTCTCCTGTGAGGACAGGCTGAGAGAGTTGGGGCTGTTCAGCCTGGAGAAGAGGAGGCTCCGGGGAGACCTGACAGCGGCCTTCCAGTGCCTCAAGGGGGCTGCAGGAAAGATGGGAGAGGATGTTCAGCAGGGCCTGTTGTGACAGGACGAGGGGTAATGGGTTTAAATTAGACGGAAGCAGATTCAGATTTGATATAAGTAGAAAAATTTTTACCCTGAGGGTGGTGGAACGCTGACCCAGGTTGCCCAGAGAGGTGGTGGGATGTTTCCATCCATTGAAACATTCCAGGCCAGGTTGGACAGGACAGGGCTCTGAACAACCTGATCTGGTTGGAGATGTCCCTGCTCCTTGCAGGGGGGTTGGACTGGATGGCCTTTGAAGGTCCCTTCCAACCCAAACCATTCTATGATTCTATGTTCTAAGTTATATATATGAGTTACAAGTGTAGTCAGCAATACATTATTCACTCATCCAACAAAGGAAATCTAAATAATTTTTAAGATTGAAATCTAAATTTTCATGATTGAATCTGGCAATCCTCTCATATCTAATGGAGAGAAAGTTGTACCAAACCCCTCTCCTGAAGGTTACAGCTTAAAAACATTGGAAAACTTATTTGAAAAACATTTGCCATGCCAATGGAGTAGGAATGAACAGGGCAGAAAAACAACCTTCCCCTTCATTTATCTCCGTAACCTCTCCTCATGTCGACTGCTGTCCAAACCAATGGAGTCCCTGGCACAAGATTTATGACCCATGACTTTGACTACCTCGGAGAAGGAGGGAGCACTTGTTAAGCTTGCTCCTTAATTAAATTACAGAGAAAGAGCCAACCTCAGCTTTTTAACTGATTACATCATCTTCCTTTCTCATTCCATCCCCAAATATCCTGAAAGCTCCCCCTTCCCTTCTTCAGCCTCTCCACCGCTGCAGCGTGTGTCTGTATCTGGGAGGATGCTAGCCAGCTCAGGTTTGTAAACTCTGTTTCTTGCATTCTGCGATTTGTTGAACCAAAAAGGAAAGAAAAAAAAATGTTCAACTCAATTTTCGTTTCAGGCAGATAACAAAGTTTCCTTCTGCTCTCCTTTAAAGTCAGTATAAAGTAAGCATCATGCGATTTATGTTGCAAAGGGATTAGTATCAGGAATATATCCCTTAGTGAAAAAACCCAAACCCTTTGAATAAGCAGTTTTTCCAAAAAGGCAGATATAGTGCAGAACCCCTACAAAGGTGATAAACTGACACTGAAGTCTAGCAACCAGAAACCTGTTTTTGTAAAGTTTTATGGAATAATCACTCAAGGAAAGAAAGAAGGAGCAGAGCACAGCGCATATGTTCTTCATTTCTGTTGTAGCTTGGAACAAAACACCAGATCAGACGTTTCCGAGGCTGCAGCGGCATCCCATCGCCACATAAATTGTCTAATTTGCATCAGGGTATGATAAACAATCATTTTTATGTCACCTGATGTAGTCCATGTAAGACAGCAGGTATGCCTGCAATGACTCTTCCTTGCCAGAAAATGTCTGGCTTGGGAAGACGCTACGCCTGACTTTCCAAATCAGGCAATGAAAACACAGCGAATGCTGCAACCGTATCCACCGTATCCATCATCTGCCCTGGTAAACAATCATTTATCTGAACACCCCTTGGGTTTACATTAATGAAGATTTCTCATAGAGTGTCAAAGTTTAGCAATAATTTTAGAATATGCAACTTATTATTAATTTTCCTGCCACCTACATGAACTTGTGTGTGTGAACTTGATCTCCATTCTCCAAAGAAATGCTTTAATTTCTAGAAATGTCCAGGTATAACATTTGTACATAACATTAAACACTTCCAGATCAAGAGCTCATTTAAAGCCAGAAGGGTATTTTTGGAATTTGTAAATTACCCTGGGGGGGACCTCAATGTTGACAGACTGAATTATTGAAAGACCGTTGTTTACAGAGCAGCACAACTGATAAAAGGAAGAAATTCATATTTGTAAACAGTCTGTACATGAGAACACCTAGAAAATGATCCAGCTCAGTTTATCACTTGAGCCACAGAACATAAATCGGGATCCAGAGGAGGAGAGAAATTCAAGGTTAAGATGATCTGAATAGAAGCTATGCAAAATTTATCGGCTTATTAAAGGAGACTGCACTGCCTCACGGTGGGACGTTTGCCAAAGACAAAACTGGCAAGGACAGAACCAGGTCACTGTAGGGACTGATCCTGTCTATTCACTACTCTCTGTACCCACACTTCCGTGAGGAACCACGTTAAAGCTTCTTGAGCTGAGTGTAGTCACAGGAACATCTAATTTTGACATTATTTATGGCCCCAGTTCTGGCTTCTAGGCAATTGTCTGTATTGGCAGAAAGTCTCCTTCACTAAAATGCTTTTTACTTAGGTAGATGTTGAACTTGTGATTTTGGCATTCAGCTGCTCTACCTTCAATGATTAAGCTCGTTGGACTTCTCTGAAATCTCCCTCCAGCTGCTGTGCAAAATGTTGGTGGGGTCACGTGCAGGAGCGTGAGTGGTTCCAGCTACCTGGTCCCTGTGTCTCCGAAAACATCAGCTGGGTCCTCACATGGAGCCACGCTGGTGAGATGGCATCTAACCTTACAGTAGAGCAGTGTAATGTGGCAATCACCATTCCCTATATATAACAGGGACTCAGAATTCAGTCCTTCTGTTTACCCAATCCCAAAGAGGTATTTTCCTCCAAATCTTTACTTTTCAGAATGCCACATGGACACGGGGCATTGCAAAGTTGAAACAACTTCATAAGCCACTCACCTCACAAAGGGAGTCAATATAAATAGGGACAGCTGAGACAGATCCTGCAGTGACAGCACAGTTATTTGGAAGACTTGCTTTCGTGAATTTTTAAGCTACTTTTATAAAAAGAGGAACGGTTTCCAAAGACAGAGACCAGAAGAGGGAAACCCTGTTTACCAGACATCCTCCCCAGCAGTGGGAATGCGGGTTACACATTTTTCCCCAAATGAGGAGTGACAATAAAGGACTTGAATCTCTGCTGAGTTTCAAAGCCCAAGTGGAGTCACCTACCAGCACTTGCTACGTCCTTCAGTGCTCTTGCCATCCACTACCTGCCCATCACTGACCCAGCTGAAAGTCTTTCCGTCCCCTTCGCTACCTACTCATCTTACTCATCTTTGCAGAGTTTATGTATTCTGGTCGTTCTGATTGTGGACAAGTTATGCTTGCTTAGCTGCTGAAACCCTTTAAAATCCAATTTATTTCTGCAGAAAAACAGGTCACATTCTGTTTGCATGCTCTGCATCTTCTACACTGCAAAAATTCACCATGAGGCTCCAGCTGAAGATCACCAGATTTTAAGACAGTAAATTGCTGGGTTTATATGTTTATGGAAAAATTTGCATCCGTGCTGCTTTGTACCCATTGTTACTCAAGACTTCAGAAAAAGGAATATATTTATGGAATGACATGAGCTATTAGGGATTTATCCAAAGCAATCTAAATAAAATCTATGACCTGTTTTTTCCTTGTTTAGTTCAATGGACTCGTATTAAATTTTATCACCAAACTGCATCAGCAGTTCAAAACTTTTCCAATAACTTCTTGCAAAATTGCCTGCAGGAAGTGTATCCGAAATCCTCTCAACTGTTGTTTGGTAAAAAGAACGGAGTCCCGGGGAGCGCATCCCAACAGAAACACTGTCGCAACAGGCACGCAGGAGACTCGGAGGAGAATAGAGCTTAAGGGGCTGCAGCTTCGACAATCCTCTTGAAGCCAGCTTTATTAAAGCATTACGTGATCTGGCAACAGCCCGCTGACATTCTTTTCATTTTCAAAAGTGGCCTTTAATTTTTACTTCCTTGAAAAGTAAGACTCCTGTTCATGAAGGAGGTTTCTGCCATTCCCTTTTTACAACCTGTTTCACAATCCACGTTCAATAGAAAAATCACTGATTTGAGTCTTGGAGTTGCACATTTCAAAAAGCTGTTTGGGTCCCCAAATCTCAGTTCTGCATCTGCAAAGCCTCCGTCGCCAGAACCCCATCCAAAGAGCTGAAAGGTTTCTTTTTCCAGTAAAGAACAGGCAATTGCCTGCTGGAAAATTGCCCTGGTGGCAATTACTTTGTAATAAAGAGCACGGAAGCACTATCATGTTTCATCTGTTATCGCCAGGGCAGAATTACCTCTCTGTCAGAGGTGAGGGTCAAACGCAAATTCTGACCAGAAAACTGAAATGCAGACGGCCTTTGTGCGCGCAGATGCGTTCACGGGTTCACCTGGCATTGTGCTTTCCCAAAGGATGTTTAGGCAGAAGTATAAAAAGACGTGGGCTTTGTAAATTTGGCTGAGAGCGTATGTGGGTGGCAAGCAGATTAAGAGGAAGGGTTTCGGCTAGGAAAGAGGTTGTGTAAAGGCACGAGTTTAAACCCACTCAATTTTAGCACATTTTCAGGAGGCCAAAGTCTGCCCCTACTTCTCCCATCCTTTTCCCCACTACCCATAGGAAGTCTTAGTAAGGGAGCACTGAAAATCCAGGGATCCTGCAGTTCCTTCAGTCCTGTATGTGTCCCCTTCTACGCCAGAGCTGTTCTTGAAAGCAGAAGAAAACCTACAGGCTTGTCTTGATTATGGCAACAACGCGGGTCCAATACGTATGGGAGGGAAGAATTTAAAGACAATTGAGTGACGCGATGTAAAAGAGAAGTAAAAAGCATATTTATAGTAGACAGAAAGAAAATTTTAAAACTATTGGCTGATATGCAAATTAAAAAAAAAACAACAAAAAAAACCTGCTTAATAATTTAATATAGCCCCCTAATCAGTTCAGCACTATTAGTTTGTAGCAGCATTAACTGGTCCTTATGTCTGCTGCTTTACTAGGTCTTCTTGGGGCAGGAGAGAACAAGAGCTTTGGGAAAGAAGGAACAGAGATGTCCAAGTACTCTTAAGTCATAGAATGACAGAACGGTTAGGGTTGGAAGGACCTTCAAAGCCCATCCAGTCCAACCCCCCTGCAAGGAGCAGGGACATCTCCAACCAGATCAGGTTGCTCAGAGCCTCAACCACCCTGGCCTGGAATGTTTCCAGGGATGGGGCATCCACCACCTCTCTGGGCAACCTGGGACAGTGTTCTACCACCCTCAGTGTAAAAAATGTCTTCCTAATATCTAATCTAAATCTACCTCTCTCTATTTTAAAACCATTACCCCTTGTCCTGTCACAACAGGCCCTACTGAACAGCCTGTCCCCATCTTTCCTGTAGCCCCCTTGAGGTACTGGAAGGCCGCTGTCAGGTCTCCCCGGAGCCTCTTCTTCTCCAGGCTGAACAACCCCAACTCTCTCAGCCTGGCCTCATAGGACAAGTCATTCCAAAAAGTTTAGTCTCTCTCAAACCTTGGATACTCAAGAGAAAAAGGAGGCAACATGCTAGACAGGAAAGATTTACTGGTAGAAAGAAGCATCTACGTAAAGGCAGAAGTGTCTGTTTTCTTCTTAGGGTCTCATTATTTTGGAGGCCTGAAGCTCTTTCCACAGATTACAGGCTAAAATGCCAATCACTGCAGGGGGGGAAAAAAAAGGATTTGAAGAACAGAGATAATGACAAAATTAAAAATTGCTTCTAAACCTCCATCCTTATACAAGAGCTGACAGTCTGTGTTTTTATAGTTTGTTTTGTCCTGCAGTATGCTTTTTCTGACCTGTCAGTGTTTCTTGCATGTCATACTTGGTCCCTTGCAGTAACCTCAGATCATAGAAGCTCTCAAAACGAAAAAACTTCTGAGGATTCAAAGAAGTAAGTGTTCTCACACACAAGTTTTGCTGTGAACACTCTTCATGCTAGGGGAAAAAAAAAGTATTAATGTTCCAACAGTACGCAACTGAAAGAGCAAGGACTTTTGTTAAGGATTTGGAATGGAAGAAAACAGCACCAGGGCAAGAATGAGACTTATTTTAGAAGCTTGCTTCTTTGGTAGACCTTTTTCAGCCAGAAAAAAGGGGACCAAAAAATTACCTACTGCTAAGTAACAGGAAACATATTACATGCTATGGAAGATGCTTCTGAATTCCTCCACGCTCAACGTCCCTTTCTTAGCGAGGCTGTTCCTCCAAAGTCACACAGGCTGCACAATCCCAAAGCCAGCACGAATCCTCACTTACCCCAGCTGAAAATCTGCCGTGCGTTATCAGTTGTGCCTCTGAAGGCCAGATTCAGTGTTACTTAAAGAAAAACAGAACACTGATTTTAAAAAACCCCTCTGTACGTAACGGCTACTGCACAACTGCCAGTCTGTGTGAGAAGAAAGCACGTGCTCCTCCTGCCCTCAAGACTAAAAACCTTAATAATTGCACCTTTCTTTTAAAGGTGCCTTAAACATATCCTGAACCAAACTTTCCACTAAGGACTGTTCCAAAAACTGTGCTGCTACTGATTTGAATGCAGAAGACATTTTACATAAGAGAGCAGCGATGTATTATATGAAAACCTTACTGACTTGCTTGTTGGTTGAAAAAAAAAGTACAGTAAAATTAGTCTTACACAATCCTTTCATGGGCATAAAATTAGTTAATAAGTAAAAAATGATGGATGTGGAGGTTTTATAGGGTGATTAACATGTGCCTCGGGCACAATATTTGCAGTTTCAGACATTCTACTGCTTCAGATCTGAATATAAACGTCACTTGATCTTAAAGACTGACTTCAGAGCTAACAAGGCTGAAAAATATATTATTCCAGGTTTTCTGCATCCACTGTAAATTGAATTTACGTCCTTCCATTAGCTGGGTTGCAGTCCCCTTTCGGGACAGGTCAGCTCTCAAGCCATTAATTCTCCCAAGGAGGAATTCAGATCCTGCAATTCACTCTCAGGTATCGAAGGCAGCTACGCCTGGGAGCCCAGATGAAACTGAATTGTACAGGAATTTAATTTTAAGAGTCACTCAAACAGTTTCTACCTGGTAAGACAAGGTATGGTACAGCTCAAATGGCAAGATGCAGCTGTGTAGAAGGCCAGTTATAAATATAACCTTAACATAACCTTAACATAAATGTTAGCTCTGGCAGAGACGAGGAATAAACTCGACTACCTGAGCTGAGCTGGAATAAAGAGTCAGTGCTGCTTTACGCTGAAGAGCTTCTTCCATCTGCGAGAGCTTTTCCAGCCAGCCAGCCTTTTTTCACTGGAATTAAAAGCCCATCCAATCCCTTCTCCCCCACCACATCTTTAAGGTTTTTAGATTTCCTTTCATCTCAGGCTTAGCCCTAAGAAGACTATCCCCTTCCACACTGAATTGAGGCAGCAATTGATACCTTCATTCCTTTGAAGAAACATAGCTAAAAGCTAATTTATCTGTAACATTTCATGCTTGGTCCTAAATACATCTCCATAATCTCCTCTTTACCTACAGACATTCTTCTCAGACAGGTGTCAACACTATATTTCAATGGGAAGGTTCACTACTTCATGCTAAAAGTTCACTCTGTATTATTAAATCTCTTCAGCGTAATGACTTCTCAGCTACCCCTGGGAGATTTCTCAGCATCAGCACTTTGAATTATTGCTTAACATGCTTTTTCCATACCGGCAATTTCACATGAACTAGATTTCAAGACCCTTTAAGCACGGTCTGCTAAGCTTTAGGCTGGAAGAATTCTGAACGTTAGAGAATTTTTTTTTTTTTGAGATATTATGTCTAAATGCTTTAACTGAGAAATGACAGCCCAACCCCCTGAACAGCTTTTCTACACGTATGAGGCACGTAGGAAACAAGTCTCATGCCTCTCGTAAGATGAGTGACTACAGTATTTTGCTGATTTGAAAGCATACAGTGATAGAGAAAATTTATTTTCCAAACAAAAATAACCTATGGTATTCTGCTCTGCTTAGGTCAGCCTTTCTCTTTATTAAAATCTATTAATTAGCAGTGAAATACGCACTTTCCAGAAATGCTCCTCCTTAGTGTTATTGCCTACAAAGAACACCATTCTCAGGGTTAAGCTTAAAATAACCAACTTCAAGATTGAATGCCAGACCAGCTGATGTTCCCGACAAGAGCCCACGAACTCTCAGAGCACAACAAAGTAATGCTGTCACAAACAGGCACTCAGATGTGAAACACATGAAAATCAAGGCTATTCCTGTGCAGGACCTAAATTTAAGTGACATCATAAAGGTAAGCAGCACATGTAAACCCTTCATGTTTTTCCCCATGTAAATGTACGGTTTCTTTTTAAGAGCACTGGTGTAATATATTTCATTTACGCAGGGGAACGAGGAGCAGTTCTGGTGCTGACAGTCACTGCCGTGCCTATTAACTATTCATAAAACACTCCATAGCACTGGGAAGAGCCTTTGAAGGAACAGTAAAGGCTTGGCAAAGCTTTTATCATATTAAATATAAAAGTTTACAGCTACCGCTACTCATTAGTCAGACAGCAAGTTTTTCGTGCTGAAAGGAGCAGCCACCCCAAGTCACAGAATACAGATTTTTTTTTTTTTTTTTTTTTTTTTACTTCCGT
>WHYT01017442.1:5866-36187 GCA_009806455.1 Tetrax tetrax | reverse complement strand
AAAAAAAAAAAAAAAAGGAGAGGTCACTTACAAAACTGGGGGTCTTCTCCAGGCAAAGCAGGATGCAAGTTTTTGCACTCACAGTAGACAGTCATTGAACTAAAGCTGCTAGTACAAATGAATTAAATCTCTAAATCTCAATTTACCCAAAAGACAAAACCTCAAAACAAATCACAGACGTTATGAACATTCCCAGATTTAGTTGCATGTGTTTGATTCAGCAAGTCACGCTGATCAGAAAGCTCCACTTTGGGGAACACATCATCTATTTTAGCTCTGCCACCACTAGATCCAAAAAGGACATTTGATGAGCTCTAGAAATGACAATTTTCAGGAAAACTTGGAGGCATAACGCATCAGCATCTCTCTTGGTACTAACTGCACTGATTATTGACCCTTCTGTGGATTCAAAATAAACCCACTGCTCATTTCATACGAAAACACATTTTTAACTGCAGGAAGACGGCACAGAAGAATCTGTACATTGCACGCTCAAAGGTTCAATCTTTTACGCCCTTCTATCACATCAAATACAAAAATTCAGATGTTTCATTTGAGATGCTAACCTTGAAAATTTTACACAATGTTGTACACATCCAATGAACATTATTTTAGAGAGTTGGTTGAGTGCTTCTGTTTGGCCACAGCGGAGCATGCTGTAAGGCACAACTGCATGTCTAAGCCAAAGCAAACATTAGCAAACATATAATGTGCATATATTATATATATACACTTCCAGGGTGCACACACATCCTTGATTTATTCACTCATGGAAGCAGCTCAGTCCGGTACTTCTATTCAGTTTCATGTAATATTTTCTGATATCTGATTTTCCAGAGACTATTAATGCTGGAAGTTGTTTGTTGGAAACCTCATTGGAAACTCACCACGAAATTTAACACTGTCTACTTCAATTTTAATCCCCATTAACTCTCCATTATTATCCAAAACTAATGGTATCATCATTTGTTCATATGTATTAACATATTATAACATAAACTGGACAGATTAATCACATAAAGCAAAACTCACTAGTGGTTTGAAAAGCCAATTTGTCTAACTGCTTATTCTGAAGTACTGTAACCCGATGCATTTCTCCATAAACGAAAAAGAGCTTAATTGCAATACTTTATACTCCAATGTTAAGGACACTTCAGTTTTAATAAAGAACTTCAGAAGCTTTTGAGGTTGCTAGTTTTCTATGGAAACTCAAAACAAATTAGGTTAAAATTCTAACAGATGGAAGCAATATTAGACAGAAGATGAATACAGGTATAAATCCTCCCCACTGAAACATGGTCACACAAGTGAATCTGAAGCACAGCCAAGAAGAAAAGCACAAAATCCACTTTACCTTGGGTATTTTGGCAGACCCCAATTCTCTCTTCCTCTGACTTCAATCAATGCAAAAAGATATAGAAAGTTTCGATTAACAGAAATGAGAATTACTTACCAATTTGTAACAAAACAGGTGTTACCAAAGCTGTCTCCATGGCATAACAGAATTCCCTGCCAAACATCACTGCGCCATGCATCACCCACAGGCGTATCGGTATCCGGTCTATGGATCCTTCGCTAATGGTCTCCTCCCGACTTTCATTCTCCTTGGTTTCTGGTTTCTGAAGCTGTGCCACAGGTAGATCTTGAACTTGCATAGATTCCGAGTCAGCATTCTGGGGAGCCATTTTCATTACCATAAAAATATATATATATATTTGTTATATCTATATAAATAATACTACCATAACTCCACAAACAAGTTAGGGTGTCTTCTCTTTCGGCTTCTGTTCCTCAGGCAAGTAATGCTTATATTCCTCTTGTACAAACAGGTATCTTGCAATTTCTTGTACAGATATGAGACATTAAGAACGAAAAGCTATTTGGTAGGAATTTCAACATATGGCTTGCTGGTTTACTGTGAGTTAGAGTTAAAAATCCATAATTGCCATTCAGTTAATACCAGTTTCATAATTATTATTGAAGAAGTGCTGAAGTTGTTATTCTTGCTACAGAGAGGTGGAAAGGCGACACAAAGAGGTGCTCCACTGTTAATCCCCATCGAGTGGCTGATTAATCTGCAACAAAAAGCAAGCATTTAAAAATTTCAATAGTATTTTTCAGGATATTGTGCCACCCCCCTTAACCATATACACTATTTCCTGCTTAAGGCTTTCCATTGTCCTTTCCTAGTGTAGGGTCTTTTATTCCACGGTCCCTCCTACCTCTGGACTTTCCATTGAAATGCAATTACTCCTCATATTTAAACGATGCTTAACTCGTCAGTTCCTCCAGTTTGTGGTCCTACATGAAGCCACAGAATAACGTATCAGTGTATTCATCTGAGATCTGCAGAACATCGAGCACAAGACTAAAATTCTGGGAAATTTAATGTCGGTCCCATTTTAGAAATAGCGTGGGATATTCCAGGACTATGCCAGGAAGATGATTCATTGATTACCATTCACTCACTGGCCACACAGACATCTCCATTTAGACTTTTGGAATTTGCCAGTTACTTTGCAGTAACCATCACACCATCTTAAAATGAAGATCTTCCTCAAGCGAGCATAAGCAAAAATAAGGCAGGAGGAATAGAACTTGAAGGATTGATATTTAAATATTTAAACTGCTCATGAAGATATGTACAGCATATGCATCCATCTTCACTTTCTGCACACAAGACCAGATTATCTTACTCCCACATCCTATGAGGCTTCTGAAGTCCATGGAAGTAGAGCGGTACAGTATTTTCCACCATACATTAAAATTATTAAAATAAGATTTCAACCAGGTAAAACAAGCTTCTCCTGTATTTCCCCGTGCCACAAAGTTTAAGCAGACATACCTATTGTATGATGTCAATCAAAATGCGTTTAAGCACTTAGGAGAAAAAAAAGAAAGCCTTTTATAGAGAGTCAGATTACGTAGTGTTTGTACTAGAAGGATGCGAGTTCCCATCCATGCACACAGCGTGACTGAACTGGTATCCCAGGACAAAACCCCTCGGAGGTACAGTTCCACAAGAAGTTGGCCTGAAGAAGTCCCCACGTTGCAGTTCACTGCCCCTTCAGCTGTGGCAACAAAAACTTTTTGTGGGCGAGAGCATAAACCAGATCATTAAGCGGTGAACCTAAAAAATGAGCCTTAAGAAAAAGATGACAGGCTTGGGGTTTTAAAGCACATCACAACAGCAAACTCTGTTTCAGCGTGACCTGACACACTGTTCTGCTAGAAACGTGGCACGGGAACATCGTCTTGAGCACTCCCTCCTGCTGGCACCCTCCTTTCAGCGGGTTTATTACGTGTATTTTGTTCAAAAGCATCTTTTTTTTTGGCCTGAGATTTTTCTCCTCCCAGGCTCCCCAAGATGACTGGAGTTCTCAGATTTGCTCACCTCAATAGCAGCGTAATACCATAATTTGCTTTTGAGCTAGTCGAACCTTTAAATCACCTGCGAGAAGTTAAAATAACTTACTGAACACAAGTGCTGTAAGCAGAGTTCTAAGTTCCAAATTTTAAGCCATAAGCTCAGAACGAAAGGGACTCAAGAAAGCAGTTCTGCACCCACTCAGAACTAACAGGAGCTGAGATGCACTGCCTAGGGTTACAGAATTACAGCACAGACAGCTACTTCCCCAAGTTCTTCATAAGCACCTTGTTTTGATAAAGGTTTTTCTTTCCACCACTCACGGTTTGGATTTGCTAAGCTCCCGCGTGCGGCAGAGTTCATTTGCCTCCTTCCACTAATTAGCACAGCTCGCAGCAGGAGGGGAAGGGATGCGATTCTTTTACTTCCCTTTAGTGTCTGAGGTTCCATCTCGATCCTTGAAGGGTTATTAACTTCGTATTTATGATAAACTAAGTGCTGTACTAAAAAAACACACATTCATTTTTCCTAGCGCAAGTTCTGGGTGAATAAAACCTACAAAATACAGGTTCCAACGTAGAAGCAATTATTTTAATTACAGACTAGTCATAAAATGTTTAATTGCTGGCAGACTCCGGCAAAATTACATTCAGGAGAATTTAAAAGTTTACATATCAGCTCTTATTACTCAGAAATCACTCAGAACGTGTTGTGTTAAAGACTCGGGGTCATGGATAACTCTCCTGGACAAGATGGCTTTCAAGTCTCCAGCGTTTTCTAACGCTTAATTTCCACTCCTGTCACTCCCTGCGAAGGATTTCACTTAATTTCCCTAAACACCTCATTTAATAGGCAGTTGCAGGGTAGCGGGAGGAGGCAGGGAGAGGAAGGCAGTTCGTCACACCAGAATGTTTAACGACGCACCGGGGCAGGCTGCAGACACAAGCAGGATGACACCAGGCTGGGAGCATTTGTCACTGGGAAGGATGAAGAGGCAGGACAAGAGAGGATATCTGAGATTTAGCCCATGTTCAGCGAGACTCTTCAGGGATGACTGAAAAAGTCATTCTTGAAGTGGAAGATGATGGGGAGCGATCAGATAATTTAAGAGACAGGAATAATGGATGATAGATGGAGGTAGGCTTTGAAGCTTAATTGACACAGATAAGAAGAGCAGTGTATTTTAAACATGCCAGAAAAAGCAGTTACGGTATCCAAGTGCAATAGCAAGAGGCACAATGGACAGGTTTTATCTAAAGGAACAGGGAATTACTGTTCCATTATGCCAATTTTGCGGTAAGCGTAACGTTCGTCTTCCCGCAGCACTTTCATCTGACTCCAAGCGCACGCCTCATAGAAGAGCCAGGGAACATCAAGAGCCTCTCAGAAGGTCTTCCATTTCTTTCGTAAGTCCTACTCGTTTTAGACTGATCCAGATTGTGCTGCTGCTTTTTCCAAGTTCATTTTTAATTTGGCAAGTTTGAATAGTGGCATGATTCCTTATCGTAAAAGGAGACAAACTCATTTACCTGTCGGAAGTAAATATTACAGAAGCTTTTATGCAAATAACTCCAAAGTAACTGGCATCTAAGGAGGAGGTGGATTAAAATACCAAAGAGGGCATGCTCCCAGGTCTGCACCTAGCACAAAGATTTTTTTTCATGTTTATTGGCTAGTAAAACCAAACTTTAATTGACAATATTTTAAGAAAATCATAGTATTGAATATGCACAGAAATTTCCAATGCTGTCCCTTTAATCATGAACTTCAAAGGCTTTGTTGTGTGAAGTCCACCTAAGAAATAGGCCAGCAGTATTATTATTATAATTTTTTAAGAAGTGATGAATTGGGCTTAAATTTCACCTGCCATTCAAGCAGACTAGGTACTAAGAGAGCAGGTGTCCCTTCCTCAAAGAGATATTGAGAAGCATGGTGGCAAAAGGTTTCAGAAAGACTTCTTCCCTTTCATCTGTACCTTTCTGACCATCCATAAAAAAACCCAATAATTTAAAAATGTCAACTGGTACATGAGACAGCATTTATTTTAGGAAGTTGAGACCACGTCCCCCATTCTGCCATGCACTCTCACTACGCTTTCCATGAAGTTTTTAAAGGCATTTTCCTGACTAACAAAGAAGGAAGTAGAATGAAGAATTTCAGCCACAGAACAGAGTTCGCATTGGGCATTGTACGGAGGTCAGGTATGAAGAGAAGTTTAGATATAGAAATATTCCTCGTCTTGCAAAGTGTACGTGGGAGGAGCTGACTGATTACACCAGCTCTTCTTCAACCTAATTGCGCGTGTTTTACTTTGGCCTTTGGCCACATTGCGACAACGACAAAACCTATAAAGCGGCAGTTAATATTTCAACGAAATAGACAATTGATATATTCTGAAAACTAATCTGTAAGCAAAATTCTATAAAAGCGGCTCAAATTGCTTGTAATCTGTTATACTTTTACTATCTATCTTCCATCTAGGCATAACATAGAATCACAGAACGGTTAGGGTTGGAAGGGACCCTCAAAGGCCGTCCAGTCCAACCCCCCTGCAAGGAGCAGGGACATCTCCAACCAGATCAGGTTGCTCAGAGCCTCATCCAACCTGGCCTTGAAGGTTTCCAGGGATGGGGCATCCACCACCTCTCTGGGCAACCTGGGACAGTGTTCCACCACTCTCAGTGAAAAAAGATTCGTCCAGTCTGAATCTACCTCTGTCTATTTTAAAACCATTACACCTCGTCCTGTCACAACAGGCCCTGTTGAAGGGTCTCTCCCCATCTTTCCTGTAGCCCCCTTGAGGTACTGGAAGGCCGCTCTCAGGTCTCCCCGGAGCCTCCTCTTCTCCAGGCTGAACAGCCCCAACTCTCTCAGCCTGTCCTCACAGCAGAGGTGCTCCAGCCCTCTCATCATCTTCACGGCCCATGAAGCACAAAACAACATGTTACAGGCTTGACACTGCTTCATCACAATAATCCTGTGCCTCAAATGGGTAGTGTTCACTGACAAAGCGCATGAATCAAAGAACCTGAGGAAAATTACTGCCTTTCTTCTTTAGGGTTTTCCAAAGAAGAGGAAGGGTTATGTAGGTCATGTTTGTGGCCCACACAACTCGGTGGTTTTCTTTTCCCTAAGGAGCACTAGGATGCTAGAGGTGCACAAAAAGCTCACACTACACAGTCATGCAACACAATGCCTTTGGCACGTGACTTGTATCCCACCTCCCATCATGTTTTGTAAGTTTAGGACTTAGAGGTTGTCAAGCAGTGTTTTTGCATTTGGGATACCGTTATCTAGAGGTCAGAAGATTGACAGTACACTCATCAGTCCCAACATAAATGGGGTAAACAGTGATCCTGCCCAAATCTTGTAAGGCTGAACTATTTTTAATGCATGTTTCCAGGTATCTCTTGCTAACAAGGAATAGGAACATACTGTTTGACAAGCAACTAGATTTTCTGAACCAGAGCCAAAGCATGACTTTAATGAAGCTATGGAGCACGCAGCAAGTTTCAGATAATCACACACAGCCTTTATTAAGTAGTAATAAGGCCTGGCAAGAAGATAGTTAAATGGGCCCAACTGCACACCATGAGAAAAAGTCAACTCTTTTAGGAGGGCTTTCTTCCCCTGAAGCCATTAGGCAATCCTTAAGGCATTTGCTGATGTAAGAAAATTCATTTCAACAAGGTAGGCGCGCACTAGTTGCAAAATCCTAAGTCCTCATGGGAAAAATAAGCACGGCCTAAGAAAAACTGGAATGAACAAATGGAAAAGGATGGAAACAATTGTGGCCAAGCACTATTGGATATCTAAGGGAAGGATTGAACAGAAGCAAACTATCCCCTTCTCTCATCCTGGTCTCTACAATTTATTGCATTAGCTTCCCATCACTTATGTAGCTCTGTCTTATCTTCAAGATGTGCCTTTTCCATTATCACTACTTTCTTTTATATGCAAGTATACGGATTGATCAAAGTTGTCTCAAATCATAGTGAAGAGCTACATTCAGTTTTGCTCCACAGGAAGCATCAAGAGCTATCATTGCGTACAAATGGTTTTGTTGTTTACCACTAATTTCCTAAGGGAAAATAGCTAAGAACCAATTCTTCCAGAATTTAATTAGGCTTTAATGGTTCTGCTCACAGTTGTTATTGGATCACTAACAGATCCTGATGTGACATTCTGTATGACGTATGTAGAAAACCATAAACAACAAAAAAAATAAGGTAGGTTTTTTCAACCTTCATATTCAAATGTCTGACTGGGAAAAAGAAGTGTAAAAGTCCAGAAGTTGCCAGTCTAATAGGACAAAGTTGTTTTTTTTTCCCCTCCTAGAGTCTTACATCTTACTCTCCTTCAATTCTTCAATGAGTACGTCCCACGGACGTACACACTAGTAACCATACGATTTCTCCTGTGAATCATATTAGGCTGGCCAGCCTGTAAGTGCCCAGTCATTCCATTTATTTGTCAACTACTTAACTTTCCAAGAGATTGTCAGGTTACTTGAAAACCTTAGCATAAAGCAACTTGGCAGAAAAGTTATCTAGACTGATTTAAGTAGAGCTTTAATATTAGCATTGGAAAGAAAGGCGTTCTGAGTTTATCTGGCTTTTTCTCAGATTAAATAAATGTTTGGCTGAACACTTCTACCTCTGTTACAGACAAACATCACTTATTGTTTCTTCTCTGATTAAATGCAAAATGGACACTGGGTTCTGGTTCAGCGTCTGACTGGCTTGCGAAATGATACATCATTTGAACTTGTGCCTCTTCAAGAGTAAAATGGCATTTGTCCAAGGATAATTGCTAATGTTTTGAGTTCCAATCCTCTGGTGCTCCACCATGCCAACAGAGCAATAGCGCGGTGCTGTGAAAGAGCAGCTCGTAAAGGCAAGGCTGACCTTCATCCCTCTGCAAGTCTACACCACCTCACAAACATTTGTTGCGTCTCAAAATACGTTACAAACGATTCCATAAGATGCCAATCCAACTGATTTCCTACAGATGATTCTCCCACAATTAATTTAGTTCTATTCATCTTCCATAGGGACAGTAGCTTCCACTACAGAGGCAGCAACAGCTGAAACCAGATAGAAACTCCTTGCAGTACAAAGCTGATTGCAGCTTCAAGCTGTACTTTTGCTAGGACAGCCTGTTTTGCTAGCAAAGCTAGTTTTGTTTTACAGTCACTTGCTTGCACAGGAATATCACACAAAATATGTTACTGGCTTATTATACTGCTTACGCTATAGGTTTCTCAATCACTTTAAGGTGGCATAAACAAGTACTTCCCTCTAAAGTCTTCTTCCTTTTCTTTGCCCCAGGTTCCTTACTCCCACCGCTTCCTGCGCAGCCACGCGAGCGTCTGAGAAGTGAACCAGACAGCGGAACCCATCTAGGTTGAAAACGACGCTGACAAAAAACACAGCAAAAATCTTTTATAGAAAGTCAGGTTGGTTTTCTCTGATTGCACGGATCCATACCGACGGAGCGAGGGAAGGGAGGAATAGGGGCAGCCAGAAGTATTACTTTGGGTAGCAATACCCAAAGCCAATGTGAAATTGCAGCTGGCATAGAGAAAATAAGTTGGTGGTGGATCCCTGTGGCTACAAGCTCCAAAAGCAGACTCACCTGCCCAGCCCAAGACGTTTCCTTCTCAGAAGGCAGAAGAAGGATCTCCAGTCATGCTGGGAGGGCTATCAGGTATTCTGCCTCCTGGTACTTGCCAGATGCATGGCAGAATGCCACTTGCATAGCCAACAGGCAGCTATTTTTGCCCCAGTTGTTTTTGTGGCTCTGTTGCTAATTATTAGCAGCGGTTTGTAGTAACAGAACTGGCCACAGGGGAAGTTTCTGTGGCCTGTGTCAAGGCTCAAGTGTTCAGCCACTGCAGTAGGAAGAAAAGCATCTAGGAAACAGGCCTGGAGTTTTTGGCCCAGATGGATAAATGTGTGCAACTACTTGAAGTTCGGCAAAGGGGCTGTACCCTTCCGTGGTCCGATTAAGTTGTTCCTTCATAAAAGTTTAGACTCAAAAAGTCCTTGGCTTTCTAGAAGCATCATCATATAAGAGTCACGAGGCCTTTGGTTCAATACGGCAGCAGTTAAAGGCAGGTAGTTGTTTAAATTAAATGCAAAGACAGGAAGATTTTTAGCTACTGCTTTCTAAAAACAGAACTGTATTAACCCTATTAGAGGGAGCAGACTATACCTCCTCAGGAATAATTTTTAAAAATGCAATTATACCACATATTACTTAACAGCAGTCCCATATGTGAGCAACATCACTCCAAAACCTGAGAGGAAAGTTAACCTCTGATTTTAAAGTAGTCTTACATTAAACTGGACTAACCTGTTTGCAATCAGTTCCCTGCCAAAGGGAAAAAGGTTAAGGCTAACTGGGTGCAATAAAAAACCACATTTGACATGTCCTAACATTTAATTAATCAGTCAGGTAATCAAAGGCATTGAAACACAACAGCATAGACCAGCTTGTCCTACAAGGCCTAAGCAACCCCATGACTGACTTGAAGACTGAAGATGAGATATTTGAATGAAGACTTCGATGAGATATTTTAAAAGTTATCTCGAAATCTGAGATTTATTTTTTTTAAAAAAGAAAGTCACTGGAACCAACAGAGTGCTTTTTCATCATGACCTACTTTTGAGGCTACCACACAATTTAGGTCACCAAAGCAAGGTCCGCGATGGGGGAAATCGTTCTGCAGCACGTTGTGAATGAAGACGACACGGGGCCATCCACCTCACATGGAGAAGCTGCATTTTTTCCACTCCTTGCAACGCAAACTTTTGCCTGCCCTCAGGACTCTTCGCACACTGTAATCCAGTTGATGTCTTTTTAAAACCTCTGCCTTGCTGTTTAAGCAGAGGCTTAACTTTGGAAAAATATACTCATCTAAGAGAAGCAAATGATTCTGGTAGCTCTCCTACTATTAAGGCCGAACATCTGACATTCTTGACTCCCCCCAATTAATCCATAAAAATATCCAAACAACAATCCTCCCCAAAATTTAAGAACAAGGATGTGTGCTACTTCATTTTGAAAGGGTTAATGAAGATTTCTCGCGTCCTTTCCTCGGTATGTATACAAAATTCCAGAAATTATTCAAACCTGACATAAACAGGCTTCCAGCTCCAGCTCTGCCAATATTAAATCTTCCATAAGGTGTCTTGTCGACTTCTTTCTGTAAAGCATGGCCTTGATAGAAGCCCCCTTGCTTTCTTGGGACCCTCTTTCCACCTCCTTCCAGCTTACTTAGAAAATGACTAAGGGTTAAGATTTTGGCTCACGCTGGAAGATGCGGCGATGCAGTCCCAGATGGCAATCTGCGCACGACAAACTCCCTGACGGGCTTTTTTCCTGGCCAGACACGCGGGGAGGAATAGAAAGCTTAAGACATAAGGTGGAGAGATGAAGGTCCTCATGACATCAGGGAGAACATCTTTGTAAGACAGCACTGTTTCCTCATCCTTTATATTTTGGGGACCAATACAATGTCCCTAGCCTGATTGTATTACTGGGAAAAAGACGTAGGAAACCATGGGTGTTTATGAAATTACTGAAACAATTCTGGGAAGCCATCTTTTTAAAAAGGATCCAGAATTTAATGTGAGACAGACTTTATTCAGTGGATTGGATATTACACTGCTCCCTGAAGGCACAGGCTGTTACTAAGAGTAGATCAGATTACATTGTTAAATCACTGCTGCTGCTGTTTTTAGTAGGAAATACTTCATTTGCTTCCACCGAGCAGGCAGCATTATCTGATTAAACTCATTTTTTTTTTTGATTTACTGCTAGGTAAAAAAGTTCATATATGCTCCTGTTACCCTCATGTTTATTAATACAGATTCATTAGACAAGTAAGCAGCTTAGGTGGTACAGGCATAAAGAGCAAGAGAGAAGCATTCCAGCTAGCGGAAAACCTTACAGCTCGACCAGAGATACTGGTGAAAGATGGACTAAGAAGTGGTTTCTACACTACAGCAAAGACACAGCATGCCTTCCTCGTGACAGCTGGATCTCCAAGGAGCAGGTTCTACCTCCAAAATTAGATACAGGTTCAGGACAGGATAGCAAGCACTAACTGCTAAGTACTTTCGAAAATAAAACATAACAATCTTGTCACCACATAAACATGAAGAACTCAGACTCATGGGGCTGGGGATCAGGCCAGCATGCAGATATGCTGTTATGGTCCAACACTGCTGCAAATAACAATTTTCACTAAGAAAATTCACTAACTTGGTCAGACAGACACAGTCAAACTTCAGTCTGGCACGAGCTAACTACGGCCTGGCTTAGGCGTGCCGTACTAAAAGATGCTCAGGTTTTTAAACCACGTTGAACACGAGAGTTATCTCCCATCAGAATTAAACTGATTCATTCCCTCTGTCTCAATGAGGTAGGACAACAGAGGAAAATAAAATTGAGGCTATCATCAGGGAACATCTTCCTACATGACCAAGTGGATTAACTGGAAGAATCTTACCTTCCTGCAACCCCAGTGGGGCTGGTGTTGCAAGAATAGTCTTAGCTATCAGTACATCGTTGCCACTAGCATTTTATTTTTTTTTTGCAAGTTCTTTCACAAAGGCTGCCCTGATTGCAGCGTGTGAGAAATGAAGTGTACCAGCACAACCATTTGCAAACTACTCTCCAGAATGAGCAATACTTTCTCTAATAGGTTGAGACTAGTGTTTAGCATGAATATTCATCCATAAAAAAATACTGAAGCCAAGATGGATTACTTAGTCTGTATATGCAAAGTCAGATATTACTGTATGTACAATGAAGAGCGCAATACTCACGTACTGGCATTTGAACTCATTATATTCACTGCTCTGAAAATTCACAGGCTGGTTTCGTCAGGCTGTAAATGCTTAAGAAACTCAAATACTGACAGAATATGTATTAGACAATTACAGAAGCTATTCAATAGATCAAGACAAAAAAGAGAGAACAGCATAGATCTTCACAAGCTGACTTCCTCTAGCATATCATTAATGTCTGCAAAGTCTAATTCATTGGAGTTATCTCCAATTACCAGTCCCTAAACGCATTACCATCATTCAATCTCAGAAAACTCTGTTAAAGTAAGCTTTTGAAAGCATCCATAGGGTTTTGTTCACCCTCCAATGAAGATGGAGAAGTTAGGTTTTGGCCAGATTTTACTAACGCTGAGGTAATGATTACTTCCTCAGAGAAAAACCAAAACAACACAGAAGAAGGTTTCTCACATTTCAGATTCTCTGAAGGGTTTGTAAACAACTATATATAACTGGTTATGTCATCTTGCACTAAATATTCTCTTTTTTTTTTTTTGGAGAGGACTCACAGATCAAACTGGTACATCACCACTGTAATAGGTTGGCAATAAGCAACCATTTACAGCCTAACCTGCAGTTTGAGCCCACACTGATTCAGCACGATTCCTGGAAACTCTCTCTTGTCAGCGTGAAGAAGACAGATCCCTTCCTTTCCGCCTCTTCCCCACCCCACCTTCGCATTGCTTCCCTCCACCCGGGCCAAGAAAAATAATCTAACATACCCTGATAAGGTGTTAAATGGAGCTGACTGCTATAGTACTGAAAGAAAGGAATAAAGGTATTTAGAGAGAATTTTTTTTTTTCTTTCTTACTTCCTCCCTAGCATCCAAGGGGCCTGCCTCCTTCTAAGGTAACTGTGCTGCAAAAGGTGCAATAAACCAGCTGCTCCTCAGCCCCATGACCTCAAGCCACGGTGGTGCTAAGAGAAGAAACAGAGATAGGTTAGAGCAGCAGTTTTGGTACAGCACCTTTGGCAAACATCTTCACAGCGCCCTTTGAAGCACAAGGGATTACAGGCAAGCGTCGAGAAAGCACACTCCATAAAAAGCGTAGCTAGAGATCCCTGCTCCAGTTTTTCAGGCTGTCCCAAATACCTGCATGGCGGACAGAAGCATCGAATAGTTTGGGTTGGAAGGGACCTTGAAAGGTTTACGTTCGTTGCTATAAAGTATAGCTATTTGATTTCGTTTCTCAATTATTTAAATAAACATTTGAACTGACCTAGCAGTGATGCACAATCCATATATTTTAAGTAAGGGGTAAGAGAAAGAACCAAAATTAAGAATCCTCTCTTAACACCAATAATTCAATTAATAAATTTTAAGAAAACCAGAGAAATACCATTCTCTGGATAAACCAGTGCTTAGAAGGGTTGCATCGCTACACTGATTTCAGACTGCTGCATTTTTAGAAATTTTTAGCACAGTTATAAGATTTAGACAGCTGGTTTCTAAGCAGCCCGGTAGAAAGCTGGTGGCCACATTTAAGGGCAGCTTAATCAGGACATATTTTGATTTCGGACTACGAACGAAAGCTATTTCAGTAATGTGTTTTGCCAAGCTGTAACCCTGTTAGAACTGGCAGGAGAAGACATTTACTGACACGCACGCTAAAATAATAAGAGGCTACAAGTGCCTGGCAGTTGGACTCGATACATAAAGACCTGCTAGCAGGGAAATATTTAGAGGACACAGACCTCTTCCATTTGTGACTTTGGAGAACTACAAGACACTTGGCAAGGGCTTGTCAGAATTTGGCATTTTTACCTAATTTGGGAATGACTGTCGGCCGCTCTCCTCTGATAGGATGCACGAGCTCCAGCATCCGTGCCACTTCAGCCGCGTACATCTGGACCGCTACGGGATGAGATGTGCAGCAGGTCTGTACCAAAGCTGAAGCGCTTTTATAGTCTGCTCTTGTGTCGGTGCAATCGTCACAGCAGTTCTCACAGCTGACAGTCACCTTCAGCAGGTGAAAACGAATGTAAATACATCTCACGGCCCGGGTTTAGTCTTGTCCCGTTCAGACAATTTGATCAGGCTCTGTCAGTCATCAACTTTTCCTCTATGCTGCAAAGCAGACAGCTGCCGTCCTTCACGGGAGGTTTTACATACGACCTAAGGAGTCCTTTAGAGACAAACTGCGCTGTGAGACGGGGCCAGATCTCATCCACACAACTGTAAGCATTACCTCATGATGCAGAGTACAGATCTTGTGCCCCTTTAAATCCCCTCAGAGACATTTTCCAGGGGCAGAGTGGTTAAGAGGAATCAGCGTAATGGTTTTACCAGCTGCACTATAATTATTCATTACAAGCCAAGCCAGACAGGGTTACCAGAAGCAGGCCATGCAGGCAGCAGAGAGGCTAACCTACATTTAACTAGCTGGAATATTGGTTGGCCTTAGAAACTATTATGCCCTCTTAAAAAAAAAAAAAAAAAAAAAAAAGCATCTAGTCTCTTGCAAGCATCCTCTGTTGGGGGTTACTATCAGATACGCAGCCTTAAATTACCTAAAATATCCTCAGTGAATCAATCTTACACACGCTAAAGCAGCTTTTCTTGAATTTCCCTAAGGACAACATATTGTTGCAATAGTTTCTACCAGAATAGGCAGGCTTCTTCTAGTAGGAGGAAAGTTTATTTGCATAAAAAGAGTATTTAAAGTCAATAAATGATAGTCAACATGAGCTGGCAATGTCGCTTGCAGCCCAGAAGGCCAACTGCATCCTGGGCTGCATCAAGAGGAGCGTGGCCAGCAGGTCGAGGGAGGGGATTCTCCCCCTCTACTCTGCTCTGGTGGGACCCCACCTGCAGTACTGTGTCCAGTTCAGGACTCCCCAACATAAGAAGGACATGGACCTGTTGGAGAGGGTCCAGGGGAAGCCACGAAGACGATGAGAGGGCTGGAGCACCTCTCCAGTGAGGACAGGCTGAGAGAGCTGGGGCTGTTCAGCCTGGAGAAGAGGAGGCTCCGGGGAGACCTGATAGCGGCCTTCCAGTACCTCAAGGGGGCTGCAGGAAAGATGGTGGTAGGCTGTTCAGTAGGGCCTGTTGTGACAGGGCGAGGGGTAATGGTTTTAAAATAGAGGGAGATAGATTTAGATTAGACATCAGGAAAAAGTTTTTTCCACTGAGGGTGGTGGAACACTGGCCCAGGTTGCCCAGAGAGGTGGTGGATGCCCCATCCCTGGAAACATTCCAGGCCAGGTTGGACGGGGCTCTGAGCAACCTGATCTGGTTGGAGATGTCCCTGCTCCTTGCAGGGGGGTTGGACTGGATGGTCCTTTAAAGGTCCCTTCCAACCCAAACCATTCTGTGATTCTATAACATTTACTTTTAAGATTCCAAGCGATTGCACTTGAGTCATTTTCTAGATGCAGGGTTGCTGACACAAAGAACACTGTAGTGAGAAGTTCAGCCTATACAATCACAATTGATTGTTTAGAAAACAAAGCTAATCTGGTGGTTGTTGCTTAATGCACAGCTAATTGCATACCAGCTAGAGCACCTTTCGAGATCATTCTCAGAGGCAGAATGAATTTGTGGTCAGATAGTATCACAGGTATTTCTTCAGGCAGGTAGAGCTGCTTTAGTAGCAGGAAAATGAGGGAAACGCCAGAATTTCAGTAGACAGAATAGCATGATACTGGAGCGCAACAGCTGAGTTGGCAGTTATCCTGCTAGACATCTAACACCCTCAGAAAGGCAGCAGATCCTCTACTCAGAAGAACATTCACTAGAGTCCATGAACAAGCAATAATTTTTCTCATTCTGTTACCCTGGATAGATCCTGAAGTCCCAAGGCAAGAGGAAAATCCAGTTGGGAGATAGGGAAAGTAGCAGCAGCCTGAGCATCTGACAAAACAGATACAGTTTTCTGCCTTCATTGTTTAAAGAGACACCAAAATGCACATGCAGTTAGTGTAAGCCATCTTCAGAGGAAGGAAAATAAAAGGCAGTCCATAGCATACATATTTCAATATAAATAACAGCTACAACTTAAATTCAGGACTCCAGAACTGGTCAAGTGATTACAGATGAAGGCTTTAAGCATCTCCTTTACAGTTTTTAAAACGCATACCAACTACAGCTTGGAGAGTAGCAAGTGAAATTTGTTGAGTGTTGATTTGAAGGATAAACAGGAAAAGCAACGTCTTACTCCGAGAAGTCTTTAAGATTAGGCTAAAACACACCTAGCATGAAGGGACCTCCTATCTCAGGGGCTGTCTGGCGACTCACAGAACAAATCAGAGGAAGAACCGACCAAATCAAGAGCTGATCAATGAACGCTGCCTTTAACGTGCTGAAGCTATCTGCCTACGCCTCTCAACAGTTTGACCGGAGCATTCTCTAAACGATTAGCCCATTCTTGAGCAATAACACATAGCAATGTGGGCTTCGTGAAGACAGTTAAATAGCTCTCCATTCATCTTCTGTCATCCACGCACCTTTATCGTGCTGCTTAAAGTTTGCGGTTGCACCACTCACTTTTCCTCGTCTCGCTCCACTCCCATTCAGTCTGACTACTCTGCTCCTATGGTAGAAGAAATACCGGTACAAGATTTTTAGCCTCTACTCTTTGCTTTGCTTTAATCCATTTTGTGGTTCAGCAGAAGCTCTTGAGAACAGGCATACCACAAGCTATGGCATTCAGCTCCATGCTTTAAGCTTTCATTGCTTTCTCTTCTCAGATCCTAAAGGCACGATGGATGCCGTGTCTTCTCACTGCTTCTCCGGAAAACTGAGCCTAACTTTAAGGCACTTTAGATGTTGCATTTCCACTTCCCTGATGTGCCACTCCTGATCAACTCTTGGTGGCTTCTACTTGCTCTAATATACTAATTTCTCCATTTCTAAAACTGACTTGATGTTCGTCATCCAGGAGATGACAACTGCCCACAGCAGCAAGCCAAGCAAGGATCATCACTAACCACGTGCAGAGGTCAGCTAAAGTATGACGTGAGCACACGTACACCTGGTTGAAGGTGTTAGGTGTTTTTGACTAGATGAACTTCAGAAAAGGATGTCTTATTTCTGTAGTGCAGTGGAAATTACAGGCTTACATCTGTAGGGGAAAACAGGCGGACAGTGATAATTCTTACAACAAAGTGATGAGTTGAAGTTGCAAAACTGACGTCAAGTACTTGACTGGATACTGCATAATATTATTCAATCTTATCTTTTCTAAAAAGTTTTATGTCTTCAGACTATTTCTTTAAATAACTGCCCTACTTTTAACTGAATACTTTCTCTTATCAGTTTATTTATCCCATGACAAACCTCATGAAGTTCAACCAGGCCAAGGTTGTGCACATGGGTAGGGCAATCCCAGGCACAAATACAGGCTGGGCATAGAATGGATGGAGAGCAGCCCCGAGGAGAAAGACTTGGGAGTGATGGTGGCTAAGAAGCTCAACATGAGCCGACAATGTGCGCCTGCAGCCCAGAAGGCCAACCGCATCCCAGGCTGCATCAAGAGAAGCGTGGCCAGCAGGTCAAGGGAGGGGATTCTGCCCCTCTACTCTGCCCTGGTGAGACCCCACCTGGAGTACTGTGTCCAACTCTGAAGCCAGCAAAAGGACATGGACCTGTTGGAGAGGATCCACGAAGATGATCAAAGGGCTGGAGCACCTCTTCTGTGAGGCCAGGCTGAGAGAGTTGGGGCTGTTCAGCCTGGAGAAGAGGAGGCTCCGGGGAGACCTGATAGCGGCCTTCCAGTACCTCAAGGGGGCTACAGGGAAGATGGGGAGAGACTGTTCAGCAGGGCCTGTTGTGATAGGACAAGGGGTAAAGGTTTTAAAATAGAGAGAGATAGATTTAGATTAGACATCAGGAAAAAGTTTTCACTGAGGGTGGTAGAACACTGTCCCAGGTGGTGGATGCCCCATCCCTGGAAACATTCAAGACCAGGTTGGATGAGGCTCTGAGCAACCTGATCTGGTTGGAGATGTCCCTGCTCCTTGCAGGGGGGGTTAGACTGGATGGCCTTTGAAGGTCCCTTCCAACCCTAACCATTCCATGATTGTATTCTGGTACAAGATAGCGGCTTGGCTTCCAACCCCGTTCCCATGAAGAAGTTAACACAGGATTCCTTTCTCTAACTTCAGAACTAGCTAAATCCATTTATCACACACGGAGTTGATAAGGGGTAGCACATTTCCACTGCTTTGGGCTGGTTCCTTCACTGTCTGCCAGGTGTTTATAGGCAACAGTTTGTTGGAATTAACAGACTTGCCATTCAGGTTAAGGAACAACTTTACCTTGTACTTGGCTAAGACCTTGAACAGCAAAGATTTACCTTGATACAGTGATGAACATCTTAGTCCTAAGTATTTGAAGTGTGACACCGGCTTAAAGTATATTGCTGTTAAGAGCAGGCAAGCAAAAGACAAAATGAATGAGGTTTTAACCAATTGGCAGAGTTATCCAGGTCAGACGGTGGCAACATTATTTTTGCCTAGAAATTCTAAAAAGCCTCTTGCAAGCACTTTGGCATATCAGATGGCTTGTTACAGGCCTTCTCTGGTTTCAGTTAGACTTCAAAAAAATCTATTTTAGACAACGGGAGTTGTCTGAATTTGGCCACTCAGGAAGTCTTCCAGGAAAAATCCTACTCTGAAACACATGGAGGTTTTAATAAATTAGCAGTTATGTAGGATTTCACAGGTCTTTATTAATAAGCAGTAGTAGGTGCCATGCATCTCTATATTAAGGCTCTGGCAACCTTAGATGAAACCACCACAGAAATGGGTGGGACACTCAGACTTGAGAACAATACAACAGCTTCCACAGCTTTTGCCATGAAGAGTAGCTAACTCCAAAACAGTATTTCCAGGTAGGGTTTCAGGAGTGGTGCTGGTCCAGAAGTATCATCAGCTTAACAGGCTTACTGAACAGAGATATGTAAGGACTGCAAAGGACAGTCTGAAATAACAAAAAAAAATAAATCAAATATATATTCAAACACTGCTCCTGCTAGCAGGTGAAATGAAGAAGGGATTATATATTTTTCAGGAAGAGCTGTGGGTTATGGCAGAGAAGCAGAACCAAGTATCCTGTGCAAAGTAGATATTCTTACTTTTGTCCCAGTGTTACACTAGAGGTGAGAATCACCTCACATGACTAATGGTTCCTCATCAAGCACAACAACATTCCACTCCAACACTTCAGTGAGCAAAGCATGCTGCACATAAACAGACTGAGCCAACTAGGAAAAGTTGGGGGAGGAAATAAAAGAAAGGACTAGAGCCAGAAGACATGACTGCAAGTCTGAAGGGCACGAGATTATTCTACCTATTTAGACAAAGGCTTGATAGTAGGTTTAAAATGTAAAAGCTGTTGAAAGGACAACATGAGGTGATCCCTCCATCAGAGATTAAATGATGGCCCAAGTTGTAAGCAGGATTCTAGCATACTCTCTCCATGCTATCAGCAACATAAGTGTTATTACCCACCACAAGACATTTAAAAAGCAGCTTCACTCCTTCCTTGCCACTCTCCTTGCTAACTCTCTCACAGCTCTACAAGCTGAGGTTGGCATGTTCCAGTCGTGAGCGAACACCCACAGTTGTCTGCTGCCACGTTCCACAAGCGCACCGCCGTCTCCACGTGCTGCAGATGTAGTTTTGTGCCTTCAGCAATAACACAGGAAGCTGAGGAAGAAAACTATTTGCTTCTTGTAGCACATGAACAAGAAAGTGCATTCAGTATTTGACAAACAAAGATCTTAAGAGTTGATGCAAGTGACTGGTCAACACACGGAGGTATTTGACATTTTACATTTTAGTCACTTGTCAGAGCGAGGAAGCCCTTCGGGTGGAAAATTTCATGGTTGTTGAAGCTTCTCTTAATGAAGAGCATAGCTTGCCCTTCTGGGCTGTATTTTATTTTGGCAGCTTTACTGAGAACACTGTGCTTAGTCATTTTACTTTTCCAATTACAGTACCAGCTTATGCAATAAACTGATATGTTTACTGTTCAAACAATCATCTGCCAGGTTTTTGAAAAAATAAGATTCAATTAAAGTAATGCACAGTTAAGCACAGTATATACTTAAATGTTTTCAGTTTTAAGGGTCTAAAGAGACTTGAAATGTCTTAAAGTTGCTTTGTGTAGTGGCCAAAATTTAATGGACAAAACAGAGGGACCTCATCTCTGTTATTCCATTTAAGTGAACTGCATTTATTATCCTGTAACAGATTTAAGTTTTTGTTCTTCCAGTACCAAATTCCTAAGTTCAAAATATTTCCTCTATAAAAATATTTTGGCAAAAGAAAAAATAATGGGTAGACTTTTGACCCATGAACTTCTCTGGAGACTTACAGATCACCATATAATAAAATAGACATAGTCCAAAAGGTGACTTCCATTGTTTTAATCTTTATTTTTAAGCCAAGAGACACTTAAATTTCTAAGCTGCAATTCCACATTTAAACAGCCATGATGTGACACATTGCTATCCTTAGTTTATACTCTCATTTTCAATCAAGTAGCAGTGAGTTTAAGATAATTTAATTGGAGTAGAGAGGGGATAAACCATTGATTCACTAGGAAAAAAAAAAAACACATCCTGCAGGAAAAGAATTCATGGGGTGTCTGTAAAGTTCTTCCTACTTACACACTGCGGTTTACATTGACTGCAGACTAAATGTTGGCTAGAAAAACTTCAGCTCACCTTCCTTTGAGGACTTAGCATGCCCTTGCCTCCCCACTCATTATACATGAAGTCTAGAGAAACAGGATGAATATAAAACATGCAACTATATCCTGTATTTTCCCTGATAAAAGAATACTCATCCTGTAACGATAAGCTTCAACCGGTCTTAAACCTTCACTTGCATTGAGTGCAAAACTCTGCAAATAAATTATCAGCCTTCAAAACATGGACCTGGAATTAGCACAGACAAGTTTCCAAGGTTCAGTATGAAACATTAATCCCTACCGAAGAAAACAGTGCAATCAAAAAGATTTAGTTTACTTTAGGACAGACACTGGTAACATATCCAGTCATCTGGGCAGGATCATGAGTGACCTGATCCTAGATTACTCTGCTGTACAGAAAATAAACTGAACACATACATGTGCCTTCTCACATGCTTGCTATTAAACACTCCTACCATGAGGAGCAGCTGTGACTATTATTTGCTGCAATTAAGCTGATTTTAGAAGTGTTGGCAGTTATATACTGGAAGTCATCCTTCAAATCCCACTAGCTCACAGTGACACTTGTCTGTCACTTTGCACACATCCTCCCATGCACTGGGAGTGAAACCGTGCAGCTAACCCCTGAGAAAAACCACCCAGGCTTTCCCTGCACAATCTGACATTTAATTCCATGTCTAACCTACTTAGTCTGGGGAATGCAGATCTAACATTGAACTACAAGTCCTGATACAAACACTTTCAGATGTATCCATTGGTCACATAAGCCTTTTAGATTCTCGTTCTTTCCTGTGAGGTTGGAAGGGTGACAACATCATTACAACCCCAAACCCTTTCCGATGCAAAAAGACAGACTTGTGTAGCTTTAGTCTCAGCTGCTCACATCAACTTCAAGCTACGGTTTGTCCTGAGAGGCTAACAAATTAACGAAGGGAAGTTCAGGGCTCTTGCTTGCTTCATCAGATATGATCTGGTGAGCCAAGAAGTTCCCAGCCTTGGCTTCCTGGTTTGCTCTCAGTTCAGTCTGGTATTTTAAAAATTTATTCAGTGAAAATCAAGTATTGGCCAGTAGTTGTATTATTTGGAAAGATATCACTATTACTCAGACAATTAAAAAGGAAGTTATTTAATTCCTACATTAACAGTGAGCAAGAAAATGAAGCTTTGTAACAGCACTGTTACCTGTTACCAGGTGAGAACTAGAAAGGATGCTGGGCAGTCATTGCAGCAAAAATAAGGAACTCATTTTTATTTATTATTTGTCATTGGCAGGCTTCCACTCATTTTCCAGATTACAGGTAGGTGCAATATTAGTGAACTAAGTGTTCCTACTGCAGATAAACAAAGCATTGCTTTCATCTGCACAGCACTTCCACCCCAATCACAGTAATTTAGATGCAAGATTGACAGTATATTGCACAGTGGAAATGTTATAAACACAGAACTGAAGTATTTAAACACATTAACATTAGACTCTGCCCTTATTAGACAATATACCCTTAGCATTACAGCTTGGGGAACTATTACAAACACCTCTCTAGGTCAGATTATTTTTTCAGCCACAGAGCAATTTTACCAAGATGCTCAAAGCACAGAACTGCAGCAGCTCTCTTACTCCATTTCTAGAAGCAGGATCTCCAAATCATTTGGTCTGCAGCAGTTTCTCCATGTAATGTGAAGCCATATTCCCCACTCAAATAACTTGTCTTTTCTAAGTTGTGGTGTGTATTCCATCTTAATACAGTAATTGCTACGTAGGAACTTAGCTTTGTCTAGTAGGAATGTTTACCCAGGGGCCACTTAGCAGCCTGGGGCTTTCTCGGTGGCAAAGCCCTTAAAACTTAAAAGGCTGGCAAATGCCAGAGACACATCAATTACTAAATTCTGAGTAGGCAGAAGGAGGTCCACAGTCGAGGCAACTTGTTGCCAAGTTCATTGAAAGATCCTGCAAGTGAGATATTTAGAAATACCTACGCAGACTACTCACAGAGCCACCCAGACAGTGAGTCTGTTGACCAAAAGCTTCTGAAAGAGGCTTAAGTTAAGGGAACAGTGTAGCTATTATTGTACCAGTGATAAATTTAGGCATCAATTACAACCAGTTATTCAGTAACCAGCCTTAACACAGAACTGGAACTGATCTCTTGGACGGAGTGTTAATTTAGGAGCATAGTTAATGAGGAAGAGAAAGCTGCTAAGTGCAGCTCAGAGAAATATCGTGCAGTACTGGGCTGCTGGAATGAGTTGACATGTGTGTTTAGTAGTTTAGAGTTATTGTTTAGTAGTTTAGAGTTATTGAGCACTTTTTTGTGTGAGTCTAGTTCTCCATGAAGTGACCTCCACAGAGGCAGGAAGATGCAAATAAATCTGTCCAAGGATTAAAGAGTCAGATTTATACCGAACATCCCTGAGACACATTAGGCTTTACATAGACGAAGTGATATTAATTAGATCTAGTAATGAACACGCTAAGAATACCCTGAGACAGAGCAGTAAGGCTCTATCTTAGGTCATTACACCAAAGACTATTATTTGCCTACAAGCATGTTCTACTGTTCCTAACTAGTAAAAGAATTACTAACAAATTAATATCAAGCCCACTAGATAACTAGGCATCTATGGAAGATGCTAGCACAAGATTAACTGGAGGGGAACCCCAACCCTTGTATGTACAGCTTAACTGGGGGCTCCTACGCAGCTGAAAGGCCATGGTAGATACACCTTTATCTAGCACTCCAGTCCAGCTCACATGCATACAAAGGAGATTAGAGATCCCACTGGTACTATAGGGTCAAAAGGCTTATTTTCAAATGGCATCCTGAATTGTCATGCAAACTATCCCAGAGTGGCCATCTGGAAGAGGACACATGTTAGCTGGTTCAATGCCAGTTCTCCAGCAGACAGAACTACTACTGTGCAGCTGCAGAGAGTTTTGAACAGCCCATACCTGGAAGACAATGAATAGGAAAGGTGATTTAAATTAAAGCAGCAGAAAAAAACTCCAACTGTAGAGCCAGCCAAAACTGTAAGAACATGAAGGGTACAGATGTCAAGTCACTCTCCTTTTCAGCCCACTGAAGGACCTAAATGTTTTGATTTTTAGGCTGTAACAACCAATGCGAGTGGCAGCTGGAGCCACGCAAATGCTAGGATGTTGGAAGTAACCAGGATAACTCCTGCACTGAGAAGTGTCAGCCTTTTCCCTCTCTGCACCAAAGTTAGAAGCGGAACAAGAGCCAAGAAAAAGAACAAGAACAAACCTACATCACGAGCCGATTCCCCCAGATACATTTCAGACAGCAAACAGGACATGTGCGCTCGATGTGTTAGTGTTAAAGCAAGCTGTGCATTTGTTTTGGGTTATTTTTTGTACTCTTGGGAGTTAGCTGGCCAGCCACACTACTCTAAGGAGCAATAGTTCACACTGCTAAATTACTCCCCTGGGAGTACCCACAGCCAGCCAGCACAGGCCAGTGTACTTGTTCAGATATTCCCCTCAGAAAAGGAGAGTATTTTTACCCTGCGTGCACGTCTCCCCTCTCCCTACAAAACCCCCAGCCCTTGTTACCGGAAAGCAAAGATCCAGCATCAAGACTATTTTAATAGCTGATCCCTGTTCCTCCTATTTGCACTCCCAGATGATTGACAAGCACGCTGCAGGTTCAACAGCGCTCCGATTAAGTGTGTTCTGCTGCACGTAAGTGATGATAGGAAACGAAGCAGCACACAAACCTGACTATTCTGTAGTCATCACTTGTTGTGTTAAGTCACTGGTTTCTGGATGTGCTCCAGGAAGACTGATCATATATTCAAGGACAGAATAAAGATAAGTGGGACATGCAGTTGTGCTTTTGTAAAAGAGCGCTTTGGGTTCAGCCCCCAGTTAGATCATTTATTTATCTGGCACTGAAGGGTGATAATGGCTTGTTTTCAAGTCTCCAAAATAAATGAACTATGCTGCATGCAGAAGTAGTCCAGGCCAGCCAGCAGAGGATAGAAAATATGCAGGGTCAGCATAACACTGGTTTCAATTTCAGTTATAAAAACATTAGAGCTCCCATTTAAAACAAGCTGAGGAAACTAGGTTCTCTCTCCACTCTGCTAAGAGCACCAGTCTTGCCCTACCCAGAACACTGATAAAATCCACCTCAGACGTACTTTAGCAAAACAACTCAGGGGTAACGCTTTCCTGCTGCTGTTCACACACTGCTAAGATTTAAAAGTATCTTCAGTCTATTCTTTAGCTCTAAGTTTTGTTTACCTCCTACCCTAATACTCTTACCCATTGACTGACAACATCAGTCTTGCAAGGAAAGTAGGTCTCATTCTACTCCCAGAGCACCTCAGGTCCCCAGATTAGTCAGTCTTCATTTAACACTGCAAAAGAGACAGCTTTAGGGCTGGCTTAACTAGCAAACAAGACTAGTTTAGTAGTCCTTCATAGATGGGAGTCCTGGAAAGCAAGTCTTCCCCAGCTCTAACTGGGTTTTAAGAGTTTTATGAGTTGGGAAGTTGGTATCCACAACATGGACATCACCTGTATACTGAGATTCATCTTCAAGCAGACTCCATGCCAGGAAAGGCCAAACCAAGGTCAGAAGCCACTCCTAAACCAAGTCATTATCCAAGGAAAGCTCTGCATCCTCATCCTTGCCAGAGTCACTCACCAAGAGCAAGTTTGATGAGAAAACCTGGCCGCTTCTCCCGAGTTGTTACAGTGCAATATGCCAACTGCAGTCTAAATGACTTCACAGCCCTTGTTGGAAACACCAGCACTAAGGGGATTTAGTGAAGCCGATGGGTGCCAGTTTCCCCAAGACGGCAGTTCACAGCACACAAACCACTGACTCAGACGCTGCAGTGCTGTGAATCCATTGCTGAGGTACCTGAAGTTCAACTTTTAACTTGAGGCAAATTCACCTTCCAGCAACGTTATCAGAGGTCTACATTTAATAGCATGAACTCAGCTCTTTTTCACACAGAGTATCGTATTCCACTCTGAGAAGAGTGAACTGCAATACAGAAGTATAATAGAATAACCAGTTTAGTTAAGATAGCAATAATTATTCAGTGCTAGGATTTAGGAGACCCTCACAGTCCCAGCTGGAAGACATAATATCCATTACCAGGGGAAGTTTTGGGTGGTTACTCCAAGTAGGGCTGTGACCTAAATGCAAGACGTGTGGGTAACTGATAAGCTGCTGACCATAGAACAGTCACGTGGTTGTTCAGTGAGCAGCAGCAGCTTACCAAAAGCATGTAAAGTCTTTAGCTCACAGCACAAGACTCCAGAGCTTACCAGTGTCTGCTTCCAGGCTTGGTTTCTGGGCTGTCCAGGATCTCCCATCTGGAAGGTGACACTCAAACTGAAACACCAGCGTGACAGATAGCTACACACATGGTGTCACTCACCCTGACAGCAGGCATTCTGCTTCAATTTTCTGGCAACTGAGTTTGCCAGAATCATTTGTATTTTCTGCTGCTGTATGGTGTCTTACGCACAGCTCTGCTGCAAAGTTTATTGGACTCATTAAAGCAGTTACTAGGAATGGATTGTTTAGTAAGGCTGACAGCGTGCTGCATGTTGAAGGATCAAGACCTCTAGCAGAATACTTATCAAATCAGTTTAATGGAAAACTCTAATGGAAACAACTGCACACAAGGCTATGCTGTTGTCAGAGCAGTTTTCATGAATCTTATGCCTATGAGCTGGAACAGATCACAGCCTGGGGTCTGGCAAGTGTTACAGGTAAGGGACATCGGAGCGACCCTCACAAAACTCAAACGCAGCACAAACAGTTTTTCATGTTACCAGTTACTCTGCAAGCTGCTGAAGCTTCCCCCTCCATCACACGACAGCCTCCTCTCTCCTGGCAGATCAGCTGGAAAGCCCCATTTCACCCCCAGCAGCTTTGCCTCTGTTCAGCGTGCTTTCACACTTACCATCACATTAAAGTCGGTTTGAAGGGCAAGGGAAGCTTGGTTTTATGTCAAGCACAACACCGCTGCACGTGCCCTGTTGCTCAACACACACTGCTCTCACTTGACGCAAGTATTTTAAGATGGTTTCTACCGTTAGGACTAAGAGGTACAAAACTGCTAGTTAAGCTCCAGAAGAACTGCCAGCTGCAGCTTCTTGTGAAAGGATTTAATGCTTTTGCCTAATATGCAAGTAGAGGTGGCCACATACCATGGGCAAAACTGGCTGTCTGCTTTAGGAACTGAAGGTTGAAATCGTGAGGTGTTCAGCTAAAGACAACAGCAGTGCATCGCAGGTGGAGTTTACAGATTAAGCTAGACAAGATTAAGCGCTACCGGGTAAAGGAACTGTTTATTGCTCAAATCACTGTCTGCTGAAAGTACAGAAGTGTTACATGCAACGGTATTCACAACTGCAGGCATTATCCAGCAGCTAGTAGGTCAGTTCAGCCGGCAGCTTCCCCCCCAGGCATTTATAAGATGCCTCTCAAAGCGTAAGCATCTTTTCTAAGCTACTCAGTCAGCACCACATTTTGACATCAAGGTTTTTCAGATGTTATACGCAGGTTCACTGATGAACTACTCTGCAGGTTAGCATCCAGTATTAGTGTTCTCATAGCTTTAGGAATGATCCATTTAAAACAAGTTGGTACAGGGATAGAGGCAGAGTCCACACATTCCAACCTTAACACACAGGCAGGGCAATATTAAATTACCAAGTCCTAACTTCCTAGCTGTCAGTGAATCCAGGACTGGAGTGAGTTTAAAGGTAATTAACCTCCAAGGTCACAGCCTTGTGAGACGGGTCCAAATTCAGCCTCTAAGCTCCTCAGAGCCTGTGTCTCCATATAGCAGAATAAAGGCAGTTGCTCCAGAAAGCTTCTCAAATAGGCTTCAGTGTGAAAAATTAAGGTCACATGTGCTTAGACATACAAGTATGTGTATTGTTTGAGAGTTACACCACGCTTCACTAGAAACCACGTAAATACTGCTGCTGCCCCACTGAAAAGGCACATGAACAAAGTCGCACTTAATGAATTTTGTTGTAACGTGACCCAGAAGCAGCAGCAAGTTCACCAGCCCTGTCAGTCTAACCACCTTCTCATCACCACCAAAGGACACCTCCAGCAGAAGACATCCTCCCTTGTCAGCTCAAGGAAGTACAAGTGTATTTAAAAGAGACTGAATTGCTAAGATGCATTTCAGCTCTGAGGGAGAGGATTGTTTTTGACTGTAAATAGTCCCCACAGCATCCCAACAAGACCACACCAGAAGATACTGCTCCTTCCTTTCTCAAACTCCAAGAGCAGCAGGTTCCCGCAGGAGTTAACGGTGTTACACAAGAGGGTTATCTATAGAACCACACGTTTTCAATTCTACTGAAGATGCCTCAGTCGTACATAACTGAGTGCAAGAACTGCTATCATTTCCTTGCTCAGAGAGGCACGAGCCAACCCATGTAAACTGGCCTCTGATATTACAAATACCCAACTAAAATAGAAGTTGTTCCACTGATCCCATCCATTACATCATGGAAATTGTTATTTTGTCATGAAAACGCCCTTAAATACCCAATTTAATCTCATTAATACAGGAATGAAGCTGTCACTTCCAAGACAGCAGCTGCCACTACCTTTGCCAGACGCAGGAACCCATCGATGTTTTTGAATGCCTCAAAGACTACTGGATGCGGTTTTAGGTAGTGTCAGCTTCTCAAACTTACAGTAAAAACTACATCTTGAGCATTTATAGCCAGAGTGTCAACTAAAGACCTTAATCTCTTACCTGAAATCCCTTTCCTTATTTAGGAAGGGAAAAATTAGCCCTGTTGAACATTTCAGCATTCCAGGATAATCATTAAACAAACCTTAGCTTTTGCAATACCAGTGTGGGGGAAGAAGGCATAGACAAGCTGTGTCAGTGCAGTCACATCAGCAACTGCTTCTGCCAGATATTTACAGAAAAAAAGCCTGACTTCCAGGGGAAACAAAGTATTCACCAGCTTTTTCTTTGAGCGCAAGTGCCTGCTCAAGCCATATTTCATTAAATATTTCAGCAGCGCTGTGATCAAGGCAGCGGAACGTGACGCAGATGATACCGGAGCAGTTTTTACAGAGCAGGAAGGATACATGCTGTAACAGCACAATTTCTCCTCATGAATCCTCATAGTGTTGCAGTTACCTGTCTGCGCTCCGCACGTACGGCGCTATCTCTGCGGGTTCGCTTCTTGAAACATCTCTCCTCTCCTGAAGGAGAAATCACCTCCTCTGTCCAACATTCAACATCCTGCAACATCTTTCCTATCCTTTTCCATTTGCAATTCACTGCATTAGCCAAGCCCTAGCAACGTGAATTCACTTGCTGCACCCAGTGCCTTGGCCAAATCTTTTCCTCCCCTCCTTTTTTTCCCCCCTCTCTTCGTAGAGGATACTGGAGGCTAATCCCTACAACACAAACCTGCCCCACAGGGAGAGTGTTTTTCAAGGTCAAATACAGTTTCTGCACCTGCTAAAGGTGCTAAATTAGAGCTGTAAATCATCTTAGAGCTGGAAATAACTGGTAACACACTCTTAAGGAAAACTGCAGCGTTCACGGGAGATTTGAGAGTTAAGTGATAGGTAATTTCTTCCCCCGGGACTCCCCCACCATCTCGAGGGTGAGGTGAGACTGCACTGTTTTATGGTGAAGCACCGAGATCAGGTTACAGATTAAGTGTGGAATTATTCAGATGGCAGACTAGTGAAGTTTAATTGTCAGAAAAGCGACGCTAATTTCCATCTTTGGTCCCTTTGTCAAGTCCTCTTCCAGCATGCTCACCACCCAACATAATCCCAAAGGGGCACTGGGCCACCTTTCTCACCCCATCTTTACCTCGTTAGGTCTCACTACACCCCAGTCCAGCCTTCCCAACCCCACCTTACTCACCCAGCCATCCATTCCTCACCCCCCCCCACAGCTTCTGCAGCCCCACATCTCCTTTGGCCCAACCTCTCACCATAGAGCTCAACCCTTTCCCATTTCCACCTCTGCAACCCCATTTCTCCCTCTCTCCCCTCATTTCTCATCCCCTTCCCATCTCTTCAGCCCCACATAGCCCTCACCCCAAAGCTCCTCATCCCTTTCTCACCTCTCCAGCTCCATGACTCCTTCACCCAAAAGCTTCTCAATCCTTACCTTCAGTCCCACCCATGGCTCTCCCACAGTTCTCCAACCCTCCCTCACCTTCACCCGCTCCTCCTCACCCCAAACCTGTCCTCACCTTCATCATCCCTCCTTTCCCTCACCCCAAACCTTTCCTCACCTTCATCCCAAGCCATTCCTCACCTTCCCCAGGCTCTCCACTCCCCAAATCCTTCCTCACCTTCACCAGCCCCTACTCTCCCTCACCCCAAACCCTTCCTCACCTTCACCAGCCCCTACTCTCCCTCACCCCAAACCCTCCCTCACCTTTACTACT
>WHYT01017441.1:592688-604085 GCA_009806455.1 Tetrax tetrax | reverse complement strand
CACTTATATACTGAGCATGATGTCAGATGGGATGGAATAGCCCTTTGGCTAATTTGGGTAAATTAACCCCAGCTGTTAGCTAATTAATTAATTATCCCAGCCATAGGGGCTACCAGCTTCAGTTCTCCACCCAGCTCAGGTGAGTATTAACTCTATCCTAGCCAGAACCAGGACAGGGACCTATAAACCTTTGTAGAAAGCAGGATGTTATTTTTGTAATATTTTTTTTTTTTTCAGGGACATATCAGTTTACAAAGAAAGGTCTGATGGGACTTCCTTTGAGACGTGGGAGATTGATCTTTCAAATGCCGAGCAAATTATAGCATTAATGTAGATGAATACTTTAACCATGTGCTTGCAGATATCTTTTTTAATATGTAATTCAAGGACCTGCCTTCCATAAGGCATTAGCTTTTGGCTGAATGATTAACTGATTTGCTTTGTGTTTCCAAGAACATTTGCTTATGTTGTTAAGCATCTTGTACATCACCAAGATAGCTATGTGCCTCTGGTGCAGACTCATCTGTTGCCATTTATGTGGGGCAGACGTCATAGGAAGCATCACCATTCAGACATGAATGTCTTGGGGCTCAAAATTCATCTATGAGAGCAAGATTCCGATAATTTCTCTAGGGTAAGTTTTATTTATCAGTGGTAAGAGAAGTTATTAAACCATATTACACCTAAACTACCTCTCTACTCAGTTCTGCTCTACAGGCAGGAAATTGTTTATGAGATCATTATAGACCTGTGGGATACTGAATACACAAAGATAAAGGACATCCAAATAGATGTCCTCACTATTGAAACATCAGCCTTGAATGACACCTGTAAAGAAAAGGAATTGTTGAGGGTATCTAATACATTCGAAAATTTGATCCTTTTGCACTCACAGCACCACATAAAATTCCAACACTGTCGACAAAGTCCACATGGAAATCTTTGAGTCAAGTGCCCCAAAACTGAAGTGCATTTATGATCACTGTGAAAGTCTTCTAGAAGATCCTGCACTGCTACCAATATCTTCAGGTTGGTACTAGTGCTGCTAAGTTGGAAAAAAAAATAGAAAATATTAATAATGTCACAGGCCACTAGTTAAGCAGGGTCTGTGCTGTGGAGTAATTCTAAAGTCTCTGGCCAACGGAACGGTATCTTACCTTACTGGTAGATGTCTCAAAAATAATCTGTTCTTTCTTTATTTCTGTTCAGAAGACAGAGGTACAGATTCCTGATGTTCAGAATTTCCTCTCTACCAGAGACCTTCTTCAAGAAGACGACACACATGAGGGTTAGGAAGGATAGTCCAGGACAACTTGTTCCATAGTCTTATAATTTCAAAGCTCAGTAACTACTTGCAAAATTTTTTGTAATGCTTTGACTAGCCCCAAACATGATTAACTGTGAGACTAGAGAGGATATCAAAGGATTATCAGTGTCCGTGTCTTAAAAGCACTTTGGTTCTGAGAAAATGTATTCCAAAGACGACAAAAGGAACTTTAGTAATTTAGTTTGGTTTTTTTTTTTTTTCAAAAAAAAAAAACCTCCAGGAAACGGAAAACCCTGTTTTCCAGCTAATTCTATCTTGTGCAGCTATTAAAAATGTTTACCCTAGGCAACGGCTAGGGCAAATAGAGCAATTATTACAAAGCTTAATAGGTATTTGATTGCTAAATTAAGGTACATTATGTAGAAATAATATCATAGTAAGCTATAGGTGAGTAAAAGTATGTGTCTATTTCTCCCAAATATAAGTCATAAAAAGCACAGCAACGCAGAGTATACTCTCTGCCAGACAAACATGTCCTGATTTCAACTGGGATAAAATTAATTTTCTTCCTAGTAGCTGGTATAGTGCTGTGTTTTGGATTTAGGATGAGAATAATGTTGATAATATGCTGATATTTTAACCGTTGTTGAGCAATGCTCACACTAAGTTAAGGACTTTTCAGCTTCTAGCACCACCCCACCAGTAAGCAGGCTGTAGGTACACAAGAAGTTGGGAGGGGACACGCTGGGACAGCTGAACCCAGGTGAACAAAGCAATGTTCCATACCATATGACATCATGCTCAGTATTTAAAGCTGGGGGAAGAAGGAAGGGGAGGACATTCAGAGTGACGGTGTTTGTCTTCCCCAGTACCCATTACATGTGATCAAGCCCTGCTTTCCTGGAGATGGCTGAACACCTGCCTGCTGATGGGAAGCAGTCAATTAATTCCTTGGTTTGTTTTGCTTGTGTGCACAGCTTTTGTTTTACCTATTAAACTGCCTTTATCTCAAATCATGAGTTTTCTCACTTTTACTCTTCTGATTATCTCTCCCATCCCATTTTTGAGGGGCAAGGCTGGGGGAAGGTGAGTGGCTTGAGCAGCTGTGTGGTGCTTATTTCCTGGCTGGGATTAAACCACAACAATGTGAATGAAGGCAAGATAAAAAGCAGAGGCACCATGCCATAAGTGATGTCTCTTCCAGTCCTGAATAACAATTCTGCTCTTAATCAAATAGATTTGGAAAACTGTAGGTTTAGTCCCTATTTGCTTCTGGTACTGTGTATGCATGTGTATAGAGCTTCCAAGAGAACCAGAAGCATTAGTAAAATAAAACACGTTAGTGATCTGTCCTCTCTGTGGTAAGAATCTGACTGATTCATCCCTTGAAATTCAAGTATGGATTATTTCAAATAAAACTGACAGCATCAGCCATCTGTGAAAAATCCAGCTACGTCTAACTCCTCTGACCTTTTCTTGCAGCACCAACTGCCTTGGCAACTCTAGTCAAGTCTCAGCAGAGCCTTTACTCGACTCCCGTACACAGTCTAAATCAATCAAATACTGTAAGGGCAACGTTAGCCTGTTTTTCCCTTCTCTGATGCTCTAGCTTCCTCTTTGGGTGCTTCACCCATCATTAACACGTATATTGCAGAGGAGATTGGGTAGCTCTGAAGGTTATTAATGGGCGACTGAACTTTTTAGGTCAGATAATACAACAGATTTTCAGAACAGATTAGTGACTGTGGCAGTTCAGCTACAGACAACTAAAAGAGCTGTTCTCCAGATCAAGAATATTCCATGCTTTTGCAATGTAGAGTCCTCTCAAGGGTCTTAAAGTAGATAAAACAAGGTTGGCAGGAAGAAGTTGTTTTCTTGTAAAATAACTGATTGTTTTGGGAATAACGGGGGGCAGATCTTCAGGGGCAAGTTTCCACTAGTCATTTTGTAAAATACAAATGACTGTTATTTACACCTTCCTGCATTCTCTTTTCATACAGCCCTCTCCAGCATAGTGCATGGTTTGATTACGGACTCTGAGAGATATAATTATGAGATAGAAACAATGTACTAGGGTCACTTATCTAAAACTAGACATCACTAATTGGTGACTGTCTTGTGCCCAAATGATAGTGTCAAATTTAAAGAGCGGCCTCTCATTCATTTGCACACACAAATGAAATGTTTTAATTTATATAACAATAGACTTGAACAACATGCTTGTAAAGCAGGAGTGGAATACATTTCTGAAGAAAACTAGAGAAAATCTGGGTTAATCTCATTTGTAAAATATGTATTTGAGAAAAAATTGCCTGGATATAATAAGGTAATATGTAAGGTAAATAAGGTAATAAACTGTGATAATTCTTGTTACTGGATGTAATTGATTTTTATATTTCATTTTGAGAAATACTCATCAGTAAAATTCTTAATGAATATCATAAAATTCAGCTTGTATTTGATGTGTGAGTGAATGCACTTCCACACAGATGAAACTAATTATATATATTGTATGTGTGTAAATCTGCTTTCTCATGCACTTGAATAAGCATACATGTCCTATATAATTCAGTATCTGTGTACTTATGTGTAGCAATTGTGAAAATATTCCTCTGAAATACATGTTTGTCTGGACAAGAAATACACAAATTTATCCATGACCTGGTGAATCTGCAGGTGATCACTCAGACATCTGCACTTCCTCTGGGCAGATTCAGATATGCATGTGCTCTGGTTTAGAAAATTCCTGCTTTCATTCTCTATTCACTTGACTTCTATACACATATTGGGAAATTCAGATAGGATAACAAAGAACATATGCACATAAAGGAAAATTCTCAAAAATGTTATGCAATTAGGTGGTTTTTTGTGGAGATTTATGATGACAGCAAATGCTGGGATAACGGATCCTTTCTCTACACAGCTATAAATAGAGAACAAAGAAAAACAGACATAGACATTCCAGGGTTTCTCCAACAGTGTGGAAATTTTTTCCAGAAAAGGTTATTTTCAAATTCCCCCTGCCATGTGGTTTAGAATTTGTAAAAAAAACAACCAAACAACCAAACAAAAAACCAAGTCTGTTTAATTTAAACTATTAGATGATTTTATGATTCTAATTTAATTTCAGTGTGACTCTCCCTACCATTAATACCGTTATTCAAAGCCTGAACTGAGGAAGAAACTATTAATTGTTTCAAGGGTGCTTCTCTTGTGCTCATCACCACTGTATCTGAGTCTAACAAACATTAATGAATCTCTCTTCCTAATGTGCTTATGAGATAGTAAATGTACGGAAGAAAAATAAATAAGTAAAAACGTCCCCTTTATTCTTAAGAGTATCTTTTGAAAAGGTCTTTACTCATTTAAAGTTAAAGACATAAATCACAAGCATTCATCTGTTTCCTAAAAAGCAGTGACTCTTATATTGACACACAGTCATTAAATATCGACTGAAGGTTTTTGATTTATTCGTCCACATTGGCCCTCTAAAATAAAGAGGTGCTACTACTTGTGTTTAAGGGGTTGGTTCAAGGTGACCCAGGGAACCACTATGCCACCTTTACCAAAGATGGCTTAACAGATCCCTTAAAGGAGGGAATATGGAGCAGTTTTGAGGAGATGGTGCATGAAATCATAACTGAAGCATTACTTCCAATAATGGTACTGACCTTTTATAAGTGCCATGATAAAACTGAACAGGATCTGGAAAATATCTGTGAGAATCACAAGTCACCTTGAGAATATGTCTTCTAGATGCCCATTATCTATATTCTAATGTATGTTCCCATTCAGCACAAGTTGCCCCCAAAAGAGGATAGAGTGAAGAGTATGACAAGTAAGGAAATGTGCTGATTTAGTATTATGACTATGCAGTCTTTATGTGAGCTAAAGATGCTCGTCTTGCTATGTCATTTCTTCTTGGAGACAATCTGCTGAAAAAAAAATTGCTTTGAACAGTATATAGCAAATAAAAGCCCAGAAAGGCAAACTATGCTCAATGATATAGTTCTGGATCTATGACTCTGTGCTTCTCTTTTTTTAAGACAAACATGAGAGGTCTAATGTGGGAACTTTTGTTGGGGTTTTTTTTTGTTTTGTTTTGGTTTGTTCTGTTAAGGTTTGATTTTTTTTTTTTAATTTTCCCTGTAAATGTATCTTACTCCTATTAGTTCTTACTCCTTTATTACAAAACAGGATAAATCTTCCCTTGAGCTTGTCCTAAGCTTTATAAACTCAAGAATACAAAACAAGCACAGAGACAAAGGCAATTTTGTGGTTGCACAAGGTACACTCCTTATAGCACCTCATTCTTTCTGCTATAAAAGGGTGGTTGGGCTTTTCTTTTTTAGCATTGCCACTATAAAATGTTATTTGAATGGTTTAATGCAGCAGACATTTTAAGACTCTCCAAGCAGAATTTCTTATACATCCTATCCAATCAACACCAGTTATTTTTCTCAAAGTCTACTGTACTCTACCAAAGTGAAACTTCTCTTAGAACAATTTTGGAAATAACTAAATGTAATTTTTTCTTCTCCCTCAGAGAACAGTATGCCTGTTTCAGACACCTACTTTCACTAAAATAGCTAAAATATACTCAGTTAGAGCAGAAACCACACCTTAATATTCTCTCTCCCTCTCCTCTCTAGCATCGTCACTGTGGTAAGGGTGCGGAGGTTTTCTCTGCTTTGGACAACGTACAGAACACATACAACAGAAATATGGAAAGATGTCTACCATACAGTATCGGGCAGAATTTATGTTATCTGAAATAAAAGGTTATTATTTCAATATCTGGGTCTGTACAAGGGGTATAAAACCTTGTTCCAGATATACTGTGTGAGAAGGACATGGACTGTTGAAGAGGCTCCATTACTTCTTAATGCATAAGTTTATATAAAATCATTTAAAATATAGTTAATCTCCAATTTAAGGAATATTTTATTTGACCAATATTTATACATATTTTTTTTAACTCATGGAAAGCTCTGAAGAATTTGCTTTGAGGGCAACTTAACTTCTTAAATTTGCAGTTTTCTTAATGAGTAAGAAAATCCATGTTATGTTTACCTCCTGGGTGATAAATAGTTTAGAAAGTAGACTTATAAACTTCCTCAGCAGGTTGTCTCTAGTGCTTTGACAATCTAACACTGCACAGATCGACAGAGTACTACATCCCAAATAGGATTACAAAAAATTAGATTGAGCTGCATATTTAAGATAGCAATTTTAAATAAATCATGAGTTAAAAGTAGGTTTGAGATGTTGCACATTCCTCCCTATTTTTTGCTCTCCTGTCAGTTTTCCCTGCATTGCCCAAGAGAGTCGCAGAACAGCAGGACCTGCATCTACAACACTCAGTATGTTTTTATTTTCAAGCAAGAGAGAAGCCCTGTTGTGTTAACAGAGCCTCTCGTATGCTAACCATTCACATTTGGTGTATTTTCTAGGAGTGCCCTTGATTATTTATTGGATTGAAGCTAGGCAACGGAAAGAATAAGTCTAACTTAATTTTAAAGGTTAGTCAGGTGCAAGAAATACAGTTGCTAAACTCATTGTTAGATTTATTTTGCCTTTATTTACTTAGGAGGGAAACATACTAAGAACTACTATATCATTAAACAGTAGAAATATAAAATCAAATTGACAGCATCTCTTTAAAGGAACCTTGTTTGGAATGTAAGATTTTATGACAGAAGACAAGTCTTCCTCTGTACTTCAAAGTGGATAACACTTTCAGTGTCAGATTTTACCTGCATGACCTACTAATTCATATAGATCTAATTCTCTTTCTGAGCACTCAGAGTTATTATTTTTTTTTATTCTCACATGAGACTGGGCTATAGATTTCATTAATGAGGCCTGAGAACTTCTGTTATTCTGAAAGGGAAAATATTGGAAAGAGCTTGGACATCAGATCATGACATATAGCTGCTATGTGCAAAATCTTGAGTGTATTTTTATCCTTGAAATGATTCTCTCTGTGCTCTCAAGGAGCTACAAATTCATAGTCTGACAGCCTAATATCAGCCGTGATAGCCTTCATTCTGCCACACTCCCTTGGACAGGGTAATTAATGTAAGCATATGAGAAACCATAATTGACATTCTGATCAATAAAGGTCTGCTTGGCAAACGTGCAAATGACATTGAAGTGGGTTCCCAGGAGCTATTAAAACATCAGCAGAGGGGTACATCACGTGGATACCTTCAGCCGCTACGCAACGTGTAAAGCTGTGGTACTGTAGGTCATTAAGACTCAAACATTTTTATCATCTCCTTCTCACAGCAATAGATGCAGTGGGTTTCTGCCTGAAGAAAACAGCTCACACAAGTTCTTTTATCAAAATAATATGTAGACATGTATTAGTATAGTGAAATGGGGTTTACTTATCATTTAACATTGGGTTACAACAGGCAAACTATAAAGCAAAATCATTAAAAGAAGAAAGCACTCTGCTATTTTATATACTGAGATAAATCTTCTCCCCTGGGAGAAGCTTCCCAAATACTACAGCCACTGTATCCCACGGAGCACCTATTTCAAACATCTGACCACAAGAACTTAAAATAAAGGAGAAATGTCCATACTCAATATCTAAGGGAGACGCATAACTCTCTTATGTTTATTTTTCATTGGAGTATTAATTTAGTTTTAAAATGGACCATCTATCATTTGTATTGCTAACAAAAAAAATTTGGGGAAGAGTGGGATTAAAATATGAAAGAAAAATGTGTAGCAGTGTATATGCAAACTTGAGTAAACACTGGTGTAACAGCATTAACTAATATAACCCTCTGATTCTGCCTGACAAACGGAAAGGCACACAACAGCTTTCAAATTCTGACCATTTCTAACCAGGCACACATCCAACTCCAACATTTTAAATAAAGTTATGTTGAAAAAAATTCAAAAGATGCTGTATTATGGAACTTTCTTGGCATTATGACTTCAGGAAAACACCTGAAGTGTATGATTAGATCTAGCTTGGTAAGTGTACCTAAATATTTGTTGAATCAGGGCCCCGATTTGCTCAAGATCACACTGTGAATAAATACTCAGCAGGGAACTCAGACAGAACAATAACTTAATTGCACCTGAAGCAAATGAGTAAGCTATATATATATATTCTTCTCTGCTGTGGAACTTGCACCTTAAATCAACCAGCTGTGTATAACCAGGAATAGAGAGAGACTTCTTTCTACAGCACACAGTGACACAGATAGCAGCTGCTGGGTAAAGATTTTGTTCTCTTAGTCTACAATTCCAGCACTTAATAAAGTGCAAGATTTTCTTTTTGTTTTTAATATGTATATATGTGTATATTTCAGGAACAGGTGGCTTTTTTTTTTTTTTTCAGGACATAGAGGGAAAATCAGTAAATACATCATGTCATAAATACCAAATCCCAGGCTGCTTTTTAGCAGCAGGATGGACTGAGGGCTTGAGTGCGATGAAAGCTGCGCACAGCAGAGAGGTGTTCATGACTTGCACAGGTTATGGTCTCAGCAGCTCTCCCTGCTGAGATTCCTTCGCCTCTCCTTACTGTCTGCTTTCCACACAGCCTCAACCCCAGGAGCCAAACACAGAAATGGGCAAGGAAGCAGTGGTTTCGGGGATGGCAAAATGACACAGGATGCAAACAACAAGAAAACAGATGGAAAATACATGAAGGTGATTTGATGAAACATATAAGCTTGCTTTGAAGCAGCCTGGAGAGATACGTGAACAAGGCAACACGGAGCCACAGCTGAAGAGGGACACGGGATCCCACCCAGTGATGCACTGGAGACAGTGTGGGCTGTAAGGGTTAAAGAGTTGGTTGCAGAAAGGCAAACGAAGAAACCACACAGAACAGAGAAAAGGAAAGCAGAGCTACTTACTAGGCATTAATTAATGTCTCGGAAGTTCTGCTGGCCTTCCTGGAATGGGGAAATCAAGAGTTTCCTTCCTCTCAGATTATTACTGCAAAATGACTGGTGTCTCAACCTTTACAGGGCCGCTAAATCCCACTCCCTGAGTCTGCTGCCTGAGCTTTTAAATTCCAATAAATCAAGAAAATTGACATTTCTAAAAATAGCTCTTTTACCTATCCTGAGATAATTACAGCCAGGAGAATTAGAAGCATTAAGCATACATGAAGCCTCATGAAGCCCCTGGGGTATGATTCATCTTTTAATAACCACACCTCTCACCAGTCTCATCCCAGCTAATCATCAAATACCTCCCAGATTCTCCGCCTCCCTATTCTTCAACCCTCTTCCCCTCCCTGTAGAAGATACCTGTGAAACTGAAAGCTGATACAAAGAAATGGGAACAATAGCTAAAAGATTCCCATTGTTCCATTTCTGGTGGAAGAGTTTCTGGGTCTTGTAAAGTGAGAGAAAGAAAATCCCCAAATGTTTCTCTGGCTCCTTGTTATCAGTCTCACAGCACTGAAACAATTTAGGCACTGTTGGGAGTAAATACCCAAAATAGTAACAAATGAAGGATTGCAAAATGGTAATATAACAGATGGAGAAAACTCGCTGGAGTCTCATTTTGTGCAGGAATGAGTACTGACTCCAATGGGAAACTAGGAATAAACACTTCCTAAATGAATCCAGTCTGTAGAGGGGCAGAGTTTCTCTTGAAATTGAAGACTTCCTAGGAAGTTCTCTTACCTGATGGAAGGCTTGATGTTTCAGTACAGAGGACAACTACAAAAATAAGGGCAGTCCCTCTGTATGCTGGCATATGGCATCTTATACCACAAGGGCATGTGTGGCTGAGGCTGTGAGCAAAATGAATTGCAGTGATTTTTCTGACTACCAATTCCACTCATAAAGTTAATGAATGGAAAGACACTATATGACTTTTGACTGCTGGCTGGGAACACTACTAGTTGGCAGCATCAGCAATTGGTTAACATGTATTTTCCAAAAACTTTCAGAGAGTTGTTCAATTGTTTATTTATGAACCAGACTGTAACGCTACCTGCCATAAAGCAAAACAGCCACTTGAAGTGTAACCGAATTCTGAAAGAATAAGAGGAGGGAAAAAAAGTGCATTTACATCACATAAGATAAAGATTTAAGGACAGCCAGCCTTATCTCCAAAGCAGCAGTGAACGTTCTTAATATATGTCCTCAACTGGAAATCCAGAGTTGTCTCTTATGGTGACTTGGTACTTGCCTCTGAACTAGCTGCCAGTGGCCATGGCTGGAGGCAAGACACTGCATTAGATAAACCGTTCATCTGATCCACAATGGTGATCATTTTCCTAAGAAAACTGTGTTTTGTACATATTCATTGGTTCAGCTGGCTGCAAGAACTTAAGAACTTATTATTACTGTAATATTAAACGATATCTAATCATTCCATCCACAGTCTTTAATATCACATGTAATAATTACTTTAATGTTGCATAAAATTGTTAAATTTCTGAATGTTAATTCAAGAACTAACTTTAGTCTTCCCTGTCTCATTCTTATCCTCACCCATATGTTTATGAAGAAATATTGGCAAACTGTTTTTCTAAGTTGTTAATTAGACCACTCTGTACAGAATATTATTCCTTCATTACAGGAAATTATAAGTACATTCTTTTATAGCAGAGACAGAAGAGTGACTTTGATGCACACTTTTCTCTCATTTGCTCTAGGAATAGTTTTCAAAACCCACAGGAACCAGGAAGCAGTAACATTGATAATGCAATGACTTCTTTGCAGTTGGATCTGAATAATCAAAAAGTTGGGACTTAGCCAAATGTGTTCAATAGCCACATGTCAGATGATTAACCTTATGTTACCAGTTTAGCTGTTCTGACTTTCGACCGGAACAGACGAATAATGTCACTTCATTAAATAAGAAAGAAGCCAATTCCTACTTCTGCAGCATCTTGCAAGCCTTTGTGAATAAGATTGGGAATAAGATAACAGATCTGAGATGCTGGCATTTAAACGAATTTCAGGATCCTAAGGTAAAATGTCTAGTGCAAGTGAGGCTCCCATTCCTGACAATGGAAAACCCAGTTAACAAATTCCAATGTATGAAATCACAGATGAAGAAAGATCTTCAATACAGAGTGATTCTCTTCACAGGTTTTTGTGGGGTTTTTTGTTTGTTTATTTTGGTCCCATCCCCCC
>WHYT01017441.1:540374-592668 GCA_009806455.1 Tetrax tetrax | reverse complement strand
TACATGTTGGTGGTAAAATTCAGAACATTGTACTGATGGCACATTTTATACACCATTGTACTTATAAGAGACAAGTAAATTTCAACTCTCAGTACTGAAGGTATAGAAACTGCTATAAATGTCTGTAAATCATCTTTGGACATCAATGTTGACTGCTTTAGCTATATTCTCGCTCTTATTTTGGTGCTTCTTTTCTGAAGATACCAGCTTATGGAATCAAGTGATCTCTGCATCTATACACAGATTTAGAACTAGCTAATAGATAAGGTCCCATTAAATAACATTCCTCAATATGTGGCTCGGTCTGAGTTTGTGAGGATGTGCCAGAAATGTTGTGTCCGACAAGAACTTCCTCTCCATCAGCATTTATATCAACATTTCCTGTCACTTGACTTTTTTTTTTCCTAACCAAGAAAGTTGAGATGAAGTGGTGAAACACTTGGAAAATGACTTGTAGGTTCATAAACTAGAATAAAAAATTAAAATAGATAAGAATAACACAGAATTTTGAAGGGCTGAGTTCCATCTATTGAGTTCTTGTATTTTATGATACTGATGCATGATACTCAGACTGCAACAACTTTAAGCTTACTTACAGTAATTGATTTCATGGTAAAGAGAATGTCTGAAATACATGGATAGACAGATATAAATTCAGGTGTGCTTACATATATATATTCCTCTTCCCTTCCAGAAAAATAAGTACAGGCATTCCTATACTTAGCTATTTCAATTCAATTCAAAGTTATCTTTGAGGAGTTTTCAATGAAGTTGAGCTGTATTGTGGAGCCTTCCACTTGGAAGACCCCATCAGAGAGACCTTTTTTTTTAAAAGAACTGAGTTTTATTTCCTGGAGGGTAGAGAGACATAAGGATATCATTTCAATAATGTCAAGTGCATTTCCTGTCTTGAATCCCCAAGATGTCTCAGCATCTCCAGAAACTTAGAAAATCCTTCCCGATTACTTGTGTGGCTGTTGCATTGGCCCAACAGACAGGAATGTGCAGGGGATAATGGCATTGGGCAGAAAAGTCCAGAGAGATTTCTAATGATTCTCCTAGGAACCTGGGGATAGTTATATTAATTTAACAAGGGGTGGAATAAAGTTTATTTTATGCATTGTAAAATGACTATTCAAGTCTCAACTTGTGGTTTTGTAAGATCACATATCAATTAAGTAGTTACCTGAAGCTGTGCTCCTTAATTTTTCCCTAAAATATCTTATCCTTTACATTTTTATTTTCAAACATTTTATTAGAGATTAGAGAAAACATTTTATTAGAGAAAATCAGTGCAGCATCAGGAATAATTAATAATATATAAACAGGGTTACCTTGAGTAACCAGAAGCAGCACACCAGTCCTAGTTCAGGGAACCCTCTGTATGCCTTACACATTCAAATGTTAAATGTACCTCAGCAGGAGGAAAAAAGTAAAAAAAAACCCAGTGTATCAGTCTGTACAAATTGCCAAGCACAGCTGAAGAGAGCCTAGAGATTTTACAAGAAAAGTAATGTTGATCTGATTTGATATGTGATATGTGATATCAATGTGAATTGATAAGTTTCTGAGCCACCTCTTCTTTTAGACATGTTAGTTGTCTACAAAGATTAGAGTTTTAGGAAGGATCTTACAAAGCCCAGGGAGTCAAACAGTTTTTTCAGATCCACTGGTTGCTTTTGAAAATTTCAGCCATAACTGTTTCTTTTTCAGCAGGGTTGTGTGCCATGCTCTGTTTACATTCTGAAATCACTGATGGAAAAACATTGTTTATTTTTGGCCAGAGGTAAGCCAGTAGTAGTGTGATGAAATATGCATTTCCATCTGTTTGATCAGAATAATCCTCTTACATATATAGTGTATTCAGCATAAGGATTATGATATCTTTAGCCATTAATTCCCCTGCCATTAAGTGTTTGGGATTTAAATATGAGGCAGCAAATTAGTACATGGTTGCACTTAGGAACTACACTTGGTTTTCAGCATATTTTTTTTTCCTCTTGGAATATCCCAGATCGCTCTTCTTTCCTTAAATAAAAGACAGATGAATCAATTTACTGAATCAAAAAACCTGACAAGACAGTGATGATAAAGCATATTTTATTTCCACTTCTAGATTTGAGGTCACCCCTGGAGAAGTCCATATGTTAAAAGGCACTGCCTGCAAGTACAAAACCAGCATGCTTTTCACAAAGTTTGCACCGACAGGACTACAATACCAAGAAACAATTCATCTCCCCAGAATCTCGCCTTGCACTGTTGAAAGGTTTCATCAATAGCTGACTCTCTTTTCCATTGCTACCTTTATAAAACTTTGTTACAGACATGTGAAACTACCTTCCCATCTCACCTCTCCAAAACACTCTTGATGTCTGCTTTCTCACTCTAGGAGCCACCTTCCTTCCTAGGAGAGGAGTTAACTGCTCATTTAACTTTTTAATACTTATTTTGGAGCTGCTGTCATAAAATATGGTGTCAGTACTTCCTCCTCATTCTCAGTTTTCTTCTCTTTCTCCTAGTCTCTTTTCTTGATTCTCCTACTGTCCTCATAATTTTTCCTGTTGTTATCCTTAATCTCACATAATGTTTAACGTCTTCCAGTGAAAAAAAATCTTTCTTCCTACAAGCCAAAACCTTGGGCAACAGATTCTTTTGTTACCAAAAAAAAATAGGACAGGAATGAATTATCAAAGTCCAACCGTACCATTGACTAACCTCTACATGTTCACAGAAAGCTTCTGAGGTTTGTTTCTGAAAAAAAAATCCTATCACTCAAAGGCCTTTTACTCAAAAATAATTTGCATTTGTAATTCAGCCTCTGCGTTCAAGGACATTAGAGTCACATAATAATTATGTGATTTCTTGAAATCTATGTCATTTCTGTATTAATTTTAGTCATTAGAGAGATTCTCAGAGAGTTGTCCAATTTTGGATGATGTTCCTAGCATGGTCCTGAGAAAAATAAGAAGCAGCTATATAATTCATAGGTAGAGTTTTAAAATTTCTGTTTACCACAATGTAAATGAAGCCTGTTGAGATTTTAACAAAACATCTACTCCTTACAAGAGTAGATGAGGCTGCACTGAGACTGGCCCCAGAAACAAGTTACAAGTCCCTTTTCAGTCCACCTGAAGCATTGATAGCATCATCAATAATGTCAGCACAGTAATGGGCTTTGTTAGTTAACTTGTGGTTTTCTGCAAGCTGACTGGCTCGGAACTGGAAAGAGATCTTAGCATTGTCAATAAAGAACAGCTATTAAAAAAATACTTTGTTGACAGTATTAGTATATTAAATGAAGAAAGAGAAATCTTGTCAGAACACAATGCTTTTATCCTGTCCTGCCTCTGGAAGATAATCCTGTCTTAAACAATCACTATATCATAGGTCCCAAAATTTTCACTGCATTCTTGTATGGATTCAGTTAAAGGTCATATGTGGTAGGTGACCAATTTTTACTGGTCTCTTGGGTAGTGGCTTAAGACAGGATTCACTCTGTCAGACTAGGTAGGTCAGACTTTCAGGGTCGAAGATAATCGCTAGTCCGCTTTGAAAGAGGGGCACTTCCAAGGAATAAAAAGCAGATTTGTGAGCATAGCTAAGAATCAACATATTAATTGTCCATTATTCAAGCTAAAGCACATTACTTGCTCATTAAGTACACACTGAACAAACAAAATGGATGTACACATAAAGGGTTAGAAATTTTACAGTCCTCCCTCTCAAAGAGTATATCACAATATTTTATTTGCTTAGTCTAAAAAAGAAACACAGTAGTCTAAATGCAACTCCCTTTTAAAAACACCACTCTACAAAATCCTACTTACTACTGTGATAGGAAAATAAACTACTCTAGTTAAATATGATTATTAAAATACTAGACCAAATTATCTATTATTATTGTGTCAAGCTTTTCAGCCAAAACTAGACAAGTATATATTTTTTTTTAGGCAAGTAAATTTTCATAACCATTTCTGCAGGCCAGATATTTGTTTATAAAGGTTAAATATTCGGTGTTACTTATATACTTCTGAGGCATTAAATTACTTTTAAGCTCTCATTTGCTACTTCTATCTCTTTCTTTTATTCTTTTTATGCTATTTGTAATAGTTGAAATATTATGAAAAAGTGTTTTGATATAATGTGTCGGCTCAGACAGAACTGTCTTCATAATATATATATGAGGACAGTTCTTCCTCAAATCATCTGCAATTAATTTACCCCTTGGTTTGCAAAGGATATTGGGAAATTAGATTTGATTTTGTTTTATCCACTGTGCTCAGCATATACACAACTTATTTCCTTCATCCAAACTGTCCTTGCACTCTTAGCCCGAAATGAAGATTTTTTTTTTTTTCAGTGTTCTGATAACAGAGCTCCTCTTAAGGGATACAATCAGATTTTACAATACATTCATTTATTTATAGCATCTATCAAGTGTCTTTAAATATATCCTCTCCTCTGGGCTAAGCATGATTCCAGAAGATTACACAAGTATCTGTAGTTTTCTGTTGCTTCTCTATAGGTTTGTAGGTTAAACTAAGAACTAACAATTAACATTTTATTTTCCTTGTAAATAATATTCTATCAAACAATAAAGAGATGCACCTAAAAGAAATCATGCTAAAATGTGTAATAATACCTTCTTTAACACTAAATAATACTATTTTGAACCAGTAGCAACCTAATTAGGAGAAAAGTTTGGAATAAAGTAATCTGTTGATATACTTCAATATCAAAGCTTTCGGCATGTTTTGGAAATCTTGATAAAAGATATACTTCTGGATCTGAAATTCAAATTTGAATTAAGATTTCACCATGAATCACTGACAAAAAGATAAATGATTTGAATTTCTATCCACGCGTACCATTTTTTTTTTTTTTCAGTGTACAATGATATTCAGTATGATTAGCTTCCATTTTTCTCTCCTGAAATAAGGGAAACATTTGGCTCTTAAAATATCTCCTTGTAGTATTTGACTCAGATTATAAAGTTTTAAGTTATTTACTTAAAATATGAAAAAATAATACTATAAATCAGACCAACAGCAGCTAGTAGCAATGTTCCTATATAAAGCTAAGAAGGACATAAGCAGACATTTTATTTTCTTGGCATATTTCTCCAGCCTGTAGAAGCTAGTTTCTATGACAGAGTTTGCACGTCACAGTTAGGAGTCATTGCTGGACCTGTCCCTATCTTCCATGAATTTTCTAATTCATCTGGACCTATTTATGTTTCTGGTTTCTCCAATATCCTGTTGCACAATATAATTATGTAGCAAATTATGACCAATAACTTCATTTGATTTGAAACCTTCTTGATTTTAATCATATTCTTATTAAAATAGTGAATATGTATTCCTTAGTGACCTTTCAATATTGCTCATTATATTATATCTTTTTATTTCTCTGATACTGCTAAAAGACAGACACAGTGGGCAGAGACAAACCAGAGAATCCTCATTTGTGCACTGAACCTTTCAGGACCTCCTCAGGAGGACTCCTAAGCTCTGGTAGCTCTCATGCTTCATAGAATCATAAAATCATAGAATAGGCTCGCTTGAAAGGGATGTTTAAAGGTCATCCAGTCCAACCCCCCTGCAAGAAGCAGGGACATCTCCCACCAGATCAGGTTGCTCCAAGTCTCATCCAGCCTGGCCTTGAACATTTCCAGGGATGGGGCATCCACCACCTCTCTGGGCAACCTGTGCCAGTGTTTCACCACCCTCCTTGTAAATTTTTTCTTTCCTTATATCAAGTCTTAATCTACACTCTTTTAGTCTAAAACCATTAATCCTCATGCTATCACAACAGGCTCTGCTAAAGAGTTTCTCCCCATCTTTCCTATAAATGCCCTTTAGGTACTGCAAGGCTGCTATAAGGCCTCCCTGGAGCCTTCTCTTCTCCAGGCTGAACAGCCCCAACTCTCTCAGTCTGTCTTCACAGGAGAGCCATTTGAGATATGGTACTGAAATTGGTGTAAATAGTCTAAAAAGCTCATGAAACGTGGCTGTATTGGAAAATTCTGTGGAGAGAAAAAGCTAGCCTAAAACAAATGTTTCCAGATTTTCTCTATCTTGAAATTATTTGAAAAATCAGAACTGACTAATATTATTTATCAACAACAGAACAAAGACTTTCAAAGAAAAGCATCAGAACATCTCATCAACTGACTGGTATGCTAAGTCACAATAACTTACATCTCTGAATTAATAATTTCGTTTAGACTTGTATGAAGAAAGCTATCAGAGGGATATTTCTGCAAAATAAAGAAGTTTCAGTCTCACAGACATTTTTCATTCAACTGGAGTATTTTTGCCTTCCAAGCTTGGTGTCTAGATCAATTGCACTTTTCCCCAGCAGAAAGCGAGGAACAGGGAAAGGGAGATATACTCCTTTCCTTGCCCTTAAGTAATTTTAATTTGAAAATTATTTTAATGTTACTTCTATGAAAGATGGAAACACTTTCCATGAGCACATTGGAAATTGCCTAAAGTTCATTTTTCACTGAAAGGGTGAAAGAATTCAGCATCTCATGGATGCAGACATAACAATCCAGAGTCTGTCATGAACTGACTAAAGAAACACTAAAATCTCTCTAACACAGCTATCCAGCTGGGAAAAAGGAATATTATGGATCCAGCATGCAGATTCATTATATTTTGACTGGATATTAGGGTTCAGTAGAAAGCAATAACTGTACTAAGTAATCATGAGGAAACTTCTGTAACAAGTTATGATTAAAGAAATGCAATTGAATCCGAAACGTCAAATAACTTGCAGTAAAATCTTTGAGAGCAAATGCCTTCTTTCTTGATTTAAAAGTCTTAAAGCTCCATCTAAACGTCATTTTATTCTCATATGCTCTATCTTGCATCTCACCTTTAGCTTCTAAGAATCTTCAGAGTATTTACATAATATGTTTCACTGGTACCTAGCATGTCCTGTCCTTCACTGGCCAGCGTTGGTGTCTGACTTTGCTTTTGCAGGCCTGTTTCATGCACTCAGTACTATCTTTATGAAGTTTCCGTTCAGTGAATGAAATAAATGTTTGAGTCTCAACGGAAATACCAAGAGAACAGCATTTGACAGAGCAGTAATGTGTGGAGCAATGCTAGAGGCAGCAGGCTTCTGTCATCCTTTATTTTATTCTCAGAAAGAGAACTAAACCCCTGGCAAAGTCTTCCAGCTGGCGAAGGAGCCAACTTGGAAGGTTTCCCGATCTGAAACATGTTGCTTACAGCATGAAACAGGAAAGCTGAGCAACTGGTCGGCACTATAATTAAGTTTGAACAATAACCAATCATGGCTTGATCGCCAGCTTATTTTGTCCAGCCTGGAATTTGCCATAAACTCAAAAGCCTTCCAGTGTTGTTTCAACTGTGAGGAGTATATTTTGTTCTACTGGAAAATAAGAACCTCTGCCCCAAAAACAGCAGGTCAAATTCCCTGCTGGCATAACTCCATTAATTTCAGGGAAGTAGCACTAGAAAAGAACTTGGCCAAGAAGGCCTAAATGAGAATCTAAATTAGATGTGAGACATCAGTAAAACTTTCTACCTTTTTCTTTTTTTCTCATCAATCTCCAGAGACTAGGTCCTCAGCAGGTATAAATTACTCTAGTTGCACTAATTTCCAGGTGAACTATGACAATTTGCACAGATTAAGGACGTAACTCCAGGTAGCAATATTCTTTTTCCAGGATTGAACTCCACAGAGTTGTCTAAAGAGGTTGCATTTAGTTAATGTGAGTTATAGAGAATGGTGGGAAAGAGAATGAGTGCCACAATGCTATCAGTTAATAATATCCTTTAAATAATTTGAAAATTAATTCACTTCAGGGAAATGATTTTTTGATATCTCATAAATAGCCTTCCTAGGTAAGATCACAAGTCTGCCTAGTTCAGCACCTTGTTTCAAACTATAACAAAAAGTGAAGGTGTGATGGAGAATTAGAACAATAGATTAAACCTGCAGCAATCCTTCCCCGGAATGCTTCTACAGACTCCAATAATTTGGGGTTCAGAGCGTGGTCAGGCCAGAGGAGGAGCACTGTAAGCCAGTGGAATTGTAGTAGCTGCAAGTGAAAAACTCAAATCATGGTCAGGATGACTATATAATTCATTCTCTAAAATTCAGTCATGGCTGAATTCAGATTTTACTGCATATTTTCAACAGAGTTGCTTATTTTCCTGTCATATAGTTTGGTTTTTTTTTTTTTCCCAGACATAATGTTATAACAGAAAATAGCAGAGCGTGTTATCAAAAGTGGATATGTAATTAAATGATGTTAATGAAATGCTTAAACCAAAGTAAAAATTCAGACCAAGTTAATAGAATGCAAGATTCATTATGAAGTAGTTTCTCTCTATTTCAGTGTGATACCATTTTGAACTAACAAACACTCTTTAGGTAACATGTATTAAACAGATAACATGCAGTGTATCTCAAGCTGTTTAATTTGAATATCACCTAAAATTTTGGAAGAAAAAAGAAAGAAAAAAACCCCCAAAATTCAGCATGCTTCAAAGTGGTGAACTGAAGTAAGTAATATATGTAGTCTTAATGTTTCCTCTGATGATCCTGTCATATGGTCTGTGTCTTGAGGTCTTGGTAACGCATACTTTTACAAAACTTTCAGGTTTGAAAATCCATCATGACCTTTGTAGGCTCTACTTTTTGGGGTTTAGCAGACAGCAGTGGCCCGTGAACAACACGATGATTAACACCTCTCCAGATTAGTGAAAGCTAGATATACATATGATTGCCAAATCTGGTTAATCCAGTAACACAGGTAACACGATATGTCAACAACAGGCAGAAAACAACGGGCAAAATGATCTAGTGAGGAGGTTGGGCTTTTTCTTTTTGAGGGGTGCATTGTTTGTGTTTTGTTTTGTTTTTATTTTGCATGGCAAGCTCACTTGCAACATCACCATAAACTTGTGAAGGTTAGAGTGAAAACGTTGTCCGTAAAAGAAAAACAAAACCAATAATGGTAAGATCGCTTTGGAACAAAACTTGAAGACGATGTTGTTCACAGCTAAGGAGTGCCTCACTATGGAGGGCAGTGAGATAGTGAGAAGTATGAGAGTTAGTTCTCTGAATTAATTCAGTCAATTTTAATCATTTAACATTTCAGTTTTTTTCGTCCCTTTGAAAAATATGAAAATACATATTCATCATACTTTATTTACTCTCCATCTGAAATCCTAACAGATGTATTTAAAAACATAACATACAGACTCTCATATGCTGATAATAAATGAGGGACTAGAAAAATTTGTTGGCTGTATTAATATTGCTCCAAGAGTTAGCATCAGCAGGACTGGACAAGCTTTTCAAAGGTAACAGTAAAAAAAAAACAGCTACTTCCATCACAGAGTCCACATTTGTAAGTTAAAGAAGGAATGTCTGATGCTGCATGACATTCAGTAAAGATGCTCACGTTTGCTTTAAAATATTGTAGCAAGATACTATTCTGTATTTTCTGATATAACTTTAGGAAAGTACTTTAGAATTGAGACTGTGCTGTTCTGTTTCAGCTATTTGGGTTTCTATATAATTTTAGGCCAAGTGCCTGGGATTCATTATATAGGTGGTATTATGTTTATAATGCCTTACCCCCTTGCTCAGAAATAAATTCCTTCTTGGCAAGTATAATTTGTCTTTGGGCTATTATTACTATCAGTTATTTTCCTATTGAAATAAAAGTTCTCTGCTGACTGGAAGAACCTTACATTCTAGAAGGTTTTCAGCAGCATTGGTGAATAAAATAGCCTTCATGGGAAGGCTACTAAAAGGAGCAGAGAAACGAACGTGATGCTTGTTATGTTATTAAGTATTATTTGTGTGTCTACGGCTGTATATCATAGTACAAAAAAACTGTATTTAAGTATGCAAAATATAATTAAAATTGCTTTAATTAAAGAATACAATTATACTTGCTCATGTTCAAAAGTGAAAATAAATAAAATGAAGCATTGCAGAGGCCTCATTGATTTGCACAATGACAGAAGTCATTAACCGAGCTATAGTTAAATGACACTCATCCGCTTCCAGAGGAAATGGGCCCGTGCTGTAAGTCTGTGATATATTTCAAAGCATTTTGCTTTTCATGCATGATATGTATGAAATGTGCATTCTGTTGACTGGTAGCACAATCAGCAGGACATATTTTGACAGCTAAATGGCAAATTTAAATGTGACTTCCTTGTACTACTCTGGAATTTATTTTTTTTTTCCCTCTGCATGTGTAATATAGCTCTGCCGAACGTTTAAAAAAATCTCACGTGGCTTACCCGTAATGAATCTCTCCCTGCATCTAGATAAGTGTCATCATGTCCTTTAAGTGTAAGTTGAACGTGCTTCTCTCTTACGATGTATTATCTCAGGAATGTCTTCAGATTTCATTGCACGGTAGTTGTCATACCATGCACTGCTGGAATGCATAGACAAAGCAAATTCCAGGGACTAGGGACTTTTCCTTGTCTGTGAGAGCATATTTCATGTTTAAATCACAAAGTCAGTTAAAATATTTAACTTTGCATGAAATTTTGTTTGGGGGAAGATCTAACTCTTCAGTTTTCATGGATAATTAATAAAAATCTGTTAGAATACTTTACTTTGCAGTTTTATAGTTCTCATTACTGAGGGGTTTCAAAGCACTTTACAACTACTGGACAGGTTCCTCAGCTTGCAGGAACTGCTGTCATGCACAGATTTCAAGAAATTATTTTAATGGAATTGTAGCAGCATTATAACATATTTAAGAAACGATCCTGATGCCAGTGCGCTTGGTATCGTTACGTCCATTTTACAGAAGAGTGGAATAAGGGAGAAAGAAGTTAGAAAGCATTACTAATCTCACCTATTTTTAGAGGTGAGATCCAGTTTAAGATTAAAACATCTAAATTTAATGATAGCTTGGTACTTACACAAATGTAAGAGGGCTTATAATGCCGTAGGATATTAGGCATTCACAAGGAGCTGGGACAGGAATTACAAGAGAGTTATGTATTTGAATGGTATCAGACACGTATGCTTGTGATGTGATTTTCAACACAGATATCTCCTGTAGACTGAGCTGAATTACCCTCTGGGTGATACTGACATGTGCTCAATGCAGTTGCCCAAATACATGTGTCTGGTGCCAATTAGGTTGCCTGAGGGGCTTCCATCCAGCATGCAGCTGGCGCTCTGCAAAGTCTAAATCTCCCTTGGACTCTGTCATTTCTGACAGCTCCATATAGATTTCTCGGACACCTTTGGGCAATTCAGTTGGTCATTTTGCATTTTGAAGTTGACACTTAACTTACATTTTGTATCTGGAGCTTAATCCCACTTTAGATGTTTACATTTGAGGCTCTGAATTTGAAGTCACTTTGCAGTTAATGAGAGGATATGAATCATCTGTCCAGCTTGTGTATCTATCATAGGATGAGAAGAATCATAAGTGTCTAAAGTCAAGCCATATAAAGTCTATCCCATTATGACTAAAATAGCACCACAATTTTCCCTGGAAACCAAACATCCTCTCTGAGTGAACTGGTTGAAGTGAAGAAACGCCTACTGCAAACCATAAAGTAACAGCAAAAGAGGACAATAAAACCAAAGAAACCTACAAGGGTCCTACTAAAAGCAGATGAAAGGAAACTGAACACTGAAGTACCTGTGGATACAGCATGGCCGAGGAAATGAGACCAGACTTTAGAAAAATACAGTGACTGTGAATACAGCTAAATAATTCTATATATAGCTTCAGAAGTTGCTACCTGCATTTCAAAGGTAAAGAAGGGCTTGTCTGTCTCAAAGCTCATTTAATTTTTTTTCTAAGTATGACTTAGTAAAACACATTAGGTTTCCCTGTAAGCTTTGTCCCAATGAATAGTTCTTCAATCAGTACAAGCTCTAAGAAAATAGAGCTTAAAAAATTACAGAATGGTCAATCAGAAATGATGTAACCTTCACAGCTAGCCTCCCTGAACGTTTTAACCCTATCTGCTTTTGTATGTTAACAGGTAACTTCCTGAAAAAGATTAATGAGTAAGAATTAAATTCTATTTGTTCCCTGATTCATGTCTATCGAAGGGCAGTACAAAGACGGTTCAGTCTTGAAAGGAAAAGTATTATTAGAGCCACAAGAAAAAAAATTATATTGAAGACAGGTAGAGAGTTAAACTTTTTGTTTTTCTGACTGCAGGGTTAGGTATGATGCTTGAGATGCTTCCAAGCTCCAAAATGAGCGTGACTGAATTCTTCATTATATTTACCAAGGTCTATCTTGTCATGGGGTGGATATGATTACATTCTTTATTACTCATTACCTCCTTGCTTATACAGTAAAAAGCTGGAATGTAGATAGCATATTAATACAAAAATACCAATGCTTTATAACACACTACAGAAACAGACTTTCTTCCCTTAACTATAATTTCGATCTCAGACTTCCCAGCATTTGGAGGAGGTGAGAGGTTAGGAAGGAGTATGTTTTGAAATTAATACCAGTCTCAATGAGGAAAATGGCAAACACTTTTCTCAAAGCAGACCTCTTAATTCGCACCGAGGTAATAGTAATTAGGTTATTATCCATGTTTTTCAAAACACTATCTTGTTCTTACAACATAGCACAACCTTAAAAGATTCATTATAGACTTTATGTGAAGTTTGACTCTAAGACTGGTCAAACCACACAACATTTCTTTAAGGAAATAAAAAAACATGATTATTGATATATCCTGGCAGACAAATATCTCCAAAGGCTTGCAGCTGATCTACTACTAGGGACTACATCACACATAATTTGCTTATACTTCAGTTATGTTCTCTGTCTTCAGAAGTGAAATGCATATTTCCAGATCTTTAATGATGATTTACCCCTCAGCTCAGAAATTACTCAGCACTGAAAACTATGCAATAAGGTTGTGGTACCAAACTTCCTAGCAAGTAATGAAAAGATGGTGATACATTCAGACTTGCCTTTTCATTTGGAGGATAATAATTTAAAGATTATCTCAGCATCCCCAGAATTTTCATTTTGTATTTTATAGGTAAGCAGAAATTCCTTTGAATATACAAATAAACAAAGTCTTGGTGCTGTCTCAAAAAAAAAAAAAAAGTGAGCAGGCTTGAACCATGTTAAAGAAGATTAAAATTATATTGAAGACACACAGGAAGATAAATTTTCATCATTATTACTGCAAGTTGCTTAGGATGTGTATTAAGAGGAAAGCCAGTGATAGGAAGCCCAAAATGAAACTACATAAATACTCAGAAAAACCTATTGTTTGGGCACATTCTCATGTTTATGTTCTGGTGGGTGCTTTTTCCACTTCATTTTGTAAATCTTTTCCCTGTTACAGAAAACCAAGCTGGGATTTATCTTGTCTAGTTTTGATCACCAACATTACAGACATCTACATGCGGGACAGTCATGTGCTGAGGGTGACTGACTTGCCGTATGAATTGCCTTCTTTGACTTTAGAGGGAGTACAGAGTGATTAGTATACATAGCAGTTATCTAAATTTAATCACAGGAATCTAACCCTAAACAAGGACAGTCACCAGTACATATGTAATATTCAATTTAAGAAGAGTATAAAAATCACTGAAGTGAAAAGCTATAGGTATTCCTATTTGGAAAACAGGCCAATGTACAGTTTAACCACCTGTTCAGAGTGCTGGATGCTGGGCAATTGTGTCAAACTGAAAAAAAAAAAAACACAACAAACTATTAGCTTGTGGGTTCATTTGCCCATGATGTTTTTGTTATTTGTATGATATCTAGAAAAATATAGTAGAAACCCTGAACAACCAAAGGCAAGCAAACCCTGATGGAAAAGGCAGCAATTGGGGACAGTATCTTTCAGGTACTAAGAACTCATTTAGACCCCCAAAATTTAAAGCACATAGGGTTAGTGCTTCAGTACCCAGCATCTAGTGCATGATCAACAGAGACAGTCTAGTAATAGTTGTAATACCATTATGAAATCACGGAATTCTTATAAAATAATGGAAAATTTATTTACAGTGCACAGCCAGTATTCCCAAAAGCAGAAAAAGATTCATACCATGGAGGCTTATTTCCCATAACTTTTGGTAAGACTCAGACACATGATCAGAGTTATCAATGAATAGCAGAAATTAGTTTTATGTTTCCTCTTAGCTAACAACTTATGCAGGATTATAAATATAATTCAATTTACTTCAAATTTATAGGCATTTAGACAGTGGAGAAATGATCTAAATATTTACTCCCATCTACTGTCTGTTATCAAAATATTTCCACCTCTGCTCTGAACTGGTATAGCCACATTTCTCTTTGGTTCTTAAAAGACTTTGAAGCCAAGACTGTACGGTACTAAAAAGTTTTTTGCTTGATCCCATCAGCTTATCCAATATCATTAAATCAGTTTATCTGATAAATGAAAGCTTGTGAATCACTAATTTTATCATGGATCTGAGACTTAACTCTCCCAAATGCATCGGTCACTTTTGAAAATATTGCCTTTATGTCCCTATAAGTCTGAATATGAGCATTTATTATTTGTTTCTCTACCTGAAAACAAGTCTGAGAGAGAAAGAAGCAAGAAGAATATGAAACTAAAATAAAGATCCTAAAATAAAAAGTGAATATATAAAAATACATATGACATATACATAATTGCATATTGCATAAATAAATATGAAATAAATATAAATGAATGCAAAATATAACGCTCTATAAACATCAAATTAAATACTTAAGCACATGAGGAATTACTAGCCTTCTTAATGAGCCTGGTATTGTATTTTAAAAGAAGCTTGCAACCTGGTAGTGATATATTTAAAACTGTCTATTCTGCTAATCTTAGAATAGTAGAAATGGGTAACTACTAAGCAAAAACCGTCTACCTTCTTATGTATATTGCCATTAAATTGAACTTTGTAGAGCACCTGTTCCTAAAATATCAGATATTTACATCAGCAACTTGATGATACAAGCATATATTTTTTGTTCATAAATTTACTGGTGCCCGTTAAAAGACTACTATGAGGCAGTTGGACATTTCATGATGAACTAGAATAAATGACTAGCTTGCTAGATATAAATACCTCTTATTGTTATAACTTTAATACTCACTTCCATATGCTACAAGTAGGATAATATATTTAAGAGAGTATAAAATGAAGGTCTCCTATTACTGTAATGCAATAAAATTTAATTCCAATAAACATATGAAAATGCTAAGAACAAGGAAGTTCTTCCAATACCTTCACTTCAAAGTCAATGGAAAGGCTCTTCATCTAAGCACAGCATGATCTTTTTTTTTTTTCCACGACTGATACTGCCACATGCAGGGAAAAAGAACAACTCATAAAAGATTGGTAGCCTTCTTACTATGAAATGTAAAGTAGTGCCATTTATTTTCTTTAAAACCCCACACCTTTACATGTCTTTTCCTCCAAATTTGAGCTCCAGATTTATCTTTGAACACATACATCTTCTCATTTTCAAAGACTGAGTGACAATTTCTTTCCCTCTGGTAGACAAAGGAAAAATCTCCTGTTAGCTTCCAGGACTTTGAGATGGAAGAACTAATGCATTTGGTGATGGAAATCACTTCTTAAAGTCCTTCCATTAAAAAATTCAGGAGTCAATCCCCACTAATATCTCACCTGAGGATGTAACAGCAGAGCTGCTTTAGTTTCTGAACTGTGCCAGATCTGCAGTTTCTCAGCATCTATAGAAGATAAATTCCAAAAGCCCCTCCGGTAGCCTTTGCGACACTGCTGCTAACTAGGCCCTTGCAATTTATTTCTTGAACAGGGCTCAATCACTGCTTCTGTAAGCAGAAGGCTTCAGAAACTGTCACTCAGCATAGCACTTCTGTTTCATCTTGGTCCTAATTTAACTCTGCAAATGATAAATCAGATAAAGAGGTATAAATGAAGGCAAATTAACCTTTGAAACTGCTGCTTTGAGCTGCTGATTACCTTATTCAGGTCAATGAATCTTCAGGAGAATCTGCATTACACACACAAAGCTCTTAATATGAATACATTGATTATGCACGTATTGTTGCATGGCTGCACCATTACAAACTTTTTTCAATATTTTCTTCAAATTTTGAAAAGATTCCTTTTTTTTTTTTTTTGGAATTGTTTTCTTAATTCTTTCAGTTCAATTTATTGGGGGAGGGGGCTTCATAAAGAACATATTTTCTTTCCTTTAAAGTAAAGTACCCTCTCGGTAATCATATAGATGATATATTGTACAATACCATTACAATACAGATGTATTTTTTTTCCGCTTCTGTGAGGTCTGAAAAGCATCAGTATTTATGTTGTACACTTCCTAGTGACATCTATGTCAAATGACTTCCTTTAGCTTAACAGGAATGAAACTGAAGTGCTGATTATTAGCCCTCCTACTAAATTGCTGCTGACTGACTTTCCTTTTCAATCAGCCTGTTCTCTTAAAGAGCTGCCGATGAAGCCTGACTGAAGACTTTGACAGCTATTCTATTTAAAAACAATTCTATTTATATACCATAAGATTACATTTATGGATAACATGTAACAGAACCTGGTTTCTTATGATTAGCAAATCTTGTATGAGAACAGGACTTTGCTATTCCTATATTTTCCTTTCAGTCAAATGTCAGATACAAACAACCCTCTCCCTCTCTGAAACCATCATTATTTCAGACACTTCAGCAAGAGAGAATGGAATGTGGACTGTGGGCCCCATAGTGATAGCTACTAGTTGGAATAAAGTTAGAAAAACAGTGGTTTAAGACACACGGGGCAAAAAAAAAAAGGGGGGGGGCAAAATAAGTAGTGTTTTGAGATCTAGCAATTATCCTGTAGCACAAATCTGTTTGATAATATGGAAGAAGGCAAAATAGTAGGGTTTGTTAGCTGTTTCTTAAGTTATTTTTGAAGCTATAATTTGGGATATTACTTCACATGAGATTGGGTCCACGAGATTTGTATGGTAGCACTGAAGACTGTTACACTACGTTTTAAACTCTGGCTCAAAAATTAAATTAATAGCTTTTGGTTTGGCAATGATATTCCCTGTACGTATGTTGTAGTTTAGCCCTGTTCAGGACCAAGCTACACAGTCTCTCACTCACTCACTCCCCCCACCCTCCAGCGAGACAGGGAGGAGAACTGGTAAAGAAAAGGCAGCAAAACTCATGAGTTGAAATGAAACAAAAAAAAAAAATTAAGAGAAATAACAGAAGAAAACAATACAGAGAGAGAAAACAAATACAGTACAACAGCTCACAACAAACCCTGATGCCTAGTTTTCTCCCAAGTAGCAGGAGCCCACCTTCAGCACCTTCCTCACTTAAACACTGAGCATGATGTCACATGGGATGGATCAGCCCTTTGGCTAATTTGGGTAACCTATCCCAGCTGTTGGCTAATTAGTAACCTATCCCAGATGTGTCCCCCAGCCACAGGGGCCACCAGCTCCAGTTCCTCTCCCAGCCCAGGTGAAAATTAACTCTGTTCTAGCCAGAACTGGGACAACATAACAGAGGAAGTCAGAGGCCAAAAAAGTTAATTCCCAACAAGCAGCTCGACTAAACTAGCTAAACAGAAACTTTTAAGAATTGGCTATTTCTTCTCTTCTACCAGATTCAAGAGCCTCTGTGAGACTGTCAATCACAATTCCAAAGCTTTTTAATGTTAAAGTCAATTGATTTTTAAGTACAATGAACTCCTTCGCTTCACTTTACAATAACGAGGAAGGAACAATCATGATGTGGAGATGATAATGCTTTCCAAGAAGCTCAGAAATACGGTTCATGTGTATGATAGGCCCTCAGAAATAAAAATCTTTACTATGCCAGGACAATATCCTAAATTAGTTTTAATGGTCACCTTATCATCCTTATTCTGAAATAAATCCATCAAATATCAATTGAAACTGGAAACTAAACTCTATAAAAATCAAGAACAAATTTAAAATAAACTTAACTAGGTGATTGAGGGAAAGGTTGTGGATGTGGTTTACCTGGACTTCAGTAAATCCTTTCACACCATTTCCCACAGCACTCTCCTGGATAAACTGGCTGCTGATGGTTTGAACAGGCTTCGCTGGATAAAAAACTGGCCGGGCCCAAAGATTTCCGGTGAATGGAGTTAAATCCAGCTGGCAGCCAATCAGTAGTGGTGTTCCCCAGGGCACAGTATTGGGGCCAGTTATGTTTAATATCTTAATCAATAATGTGGATGAGGGGATCAAGTGCAGTCTCAGTAAGTTTGCAGGTGACACCAAGTTAGGCAGGAGTGTTGATCTGCTTGAGGGTAGGAAGGCTCTACAGAGGGATCTGGACTGGCTGGATTGATGAGCTGAGGCCAGTTGTATGAAGTTCTAAAAGGCCGAGTGCCGAGTCCGGCACTTGGGTCACAACAACCTCATGCAAGGCTATAGGCTTAGGGAGGAGCATCTGGAAAGCTGCCTGGCAGAAAAAGACCTGGGGATGTTGGTTGACAGCCAGGTGAACGTGAGCCGGCAACGTGCCCAGGTGGCCAAGAATGCCAACAGCATCCTGGCTTGTACCGGACCTAGTGTGGCCAGCAGGACTAGGAAAGACCTCATCCCCTTGTACTCGGCACTGGTGATGTCACAACTCAAATATTGTGTTCAGCTTTGGGGGCCTCACTACATAAAAGATATTGAGGCGCTGGAGCACGTCCAAAGAAGAGCAACAAAGCTGGTGAAGGGTCTAAAGCATAAGTCTTATGAGGAGCTGTGGAAAAACAACAGAAATGGAGGGAACGGAAAAACACTGTTCCCCAAAGTTCAGCTTACACCTTAACATAAGCTGTAATATTAAAACAGCTTTGAGGCAAGACACAGTTGCTGTTTATGGGAAAAGAATGTGATTGCCATGGACAAGGCCTGATCTGGCTGAATAGAATGCACAATATCCTTGAAATGGGCAGCAGAGTGGTATGAAGGTACCATGGCTCGTGTCTATTATCAGGAATAGAGATTGACCCACAAAGATGACTACATAGCTGCTACCAAGGAAGATGGATAGCAACTGCTGTCTCAGCAATGACAGTGAAATCATGTCCTGTAGCTGAGCTTTGCTCATTATAGTGTCATTATAATACCAAAACACATCTCCAGCTCAATAACTCCCCGCCTTTGAGGTGCCACCACCTCTCACTGAGCATGTATTCTAAATTTCTTCTAGTCTATACCATTATTATATAACTTATTTTATATTAAGCAATATCTAAAATGAGAAATTGCTTTAGATACTTACTGTGCTCCTTCTAGCTTAATAGAATTTCATAGGAATTTTTTTTTATTGTTTTCCTCCAGGAAAATATTTTCTCCCATAGGCAGTATCAATCACAAATAGCACTAGGGTAACATATGGGCAACTGACACCCTTACACCTGAAACACTCATCTAAGGAAAAGATGGAAAGGTTGTCCCTACACAAGTTGGTCCATAATATCTGGCAAGCTATGTGAATCACACTGTAGAGAAAATATTAATCAAAATCATTAAGAAATTGGTGTAAATGAATAAGGAGCACAAGTATCTCTCTAGGGATAAAATTTCCTGTAGTAAAAGGTCTTTAATATAGCAAAACCAAAAGAAAAATAGTTCCCAAAAGCCAACAGTAAGATTCAACACGCAGATTTGGAAGCTGGAAATATTCAGATGAGGAATAATTAGCAATACTGCAAAATTAATGGTAATTAACCAGCAAAATAACTTAATCTGCGAAGTCCTGTCTTTTCTGTCATTGAGTGTCTTGAAAGCCAGTTTAGATAACTTTCTAAGACATCTTTCTACGCCCATCAAGAACCTCCAGACTAAAATCTACTAAGTAAGTAGTCGACCACTTAGCCTTAATTTCTTACATATATGGGCTGAATTTCAACCTTTCTGAACTCTGTGGAACAATTTTGTTTAAAGCTCTGGGGACAACATTAATTCTATAAATTATGAAGACTCCCATGCCTTCATAGATTTCTGTTGAACAGAAAATATTAATTACAGCATAATTAAATAAAGACAGGAGAGAAGGGAACACAGGCGCAAGGCAGTGGAAATTACCATTATTAAAAAAAATGAAACCACGAAACACTAAGTGCTTCACACTAGGATATTTAGTGATGTTAAACCATTTTGAGAACATTACACAAAGCCAAATTCTGGGAAGAGAAATTAAAAAGAAATTACATTCATACTTTTACAAAATTGTACAGAAAGCTCCTTTTCATATGAGATACCACGGAAAAAAAAAAGGCATCATGATTGAGGGAAAATAGACTGATTCGGTGATATAAAACAGGAGGTGATTTTCATTTGGCTGTCAGTCTTGGTTATCCTCGGTGCTTCAGCTCTTCCACAGACGTTAATTGGGGTTCCTTTCAAGCTCCCAGTGCTACCAGAGTCTTCCTGCAGCCAAAACCGAGCAGCACAGCCAAGGGAGCTGCACTTGAAATGTTGCATGAGATACAGCTCAGTAGCCTCAATCAGACACTTCAGTCTTAACGGGAGAGCATGGCTGAAGCAGTTGGATGGTGATGATGCTCCTCTGTCTCTGAGACTTTTTGCTGCTTCTTACAGCCATTTTGCCTCTCATACAGGGCCTAGCCAACAAGCCAGATGGTCATAATATCTGATAAATATTTTGAGTGAATGGAGTGGATACTGCTGTGCATTGACAACTGAGCATGTGATGTCAGAAGTAATCTGTGTATGCAGAACAACTAGAAGAGAGGGACGTATAATTGAGGAACAGAGAGAAACAGGGGTGGGGAGTTCTACAAGAATGATAATGAGAATGATTAGGAGATTAAATAAAGCCTTCCTCCATGAATAGATATTGCAAAGATTAGTGTTATTTCCAGGAGAAATTAAACAAGCAAGAGGGGACGTAATAAAGTGTTAAAAAACAAATGCTGTGTGGCAGGAGGAAGGGAGGCTACTGTTCTCCCTTGATATAAAGGAGGCCTTCAATCAAACAAGAAGGGACAATTGCTGATTATTTCTAGACAATGAATAATTAGACTGTGCAATACACAGCTGCATGATACAAAAGGAGACTGGACAGTGATATGACTAACAACACCACTGACTTAATGATCCAAGTTTTGGGTAGGGATATAAAACCCCTTAATTTAAACCAGCATCTCTTAGCTATTAATAACAAGTCTTTTGGAAGTAAGCAGGCTTTTTTATCTTTTCCAGCACATATTTTTTTGTAGCTACTTCTCTGCAGCTACTGTTGAAGACAATAGAAGATGTGATGAACCATGGATTTGATACCTTATGACTTGTACTATACACCTATGAAATGCCACAGCATGTGACAGACTTCTATTTTTGAGTACTGTTCATTGCAAATATAATGCCCTGGGAATAAGATATAAAATTATCCAGTTCTGGTAGAGTTATGCAGAAGGTAATAATCTCCTATTAAATCCCAAACTCTTAACTGCTTGTCCAGCATCAGAGACATGAAAATCTTCAGAAGCAGCACTTTCTGTCATAAATTTCATAACTAACAGGGAGTGTATGTGCTGGAGGTACAGAAACCAAGACTTAAAATTTTCCACAGTGCTCTTCTTTCAGCTTAATGGGCTGACACTTCTGTATCGCTCAGCTGCCTGTCAGTATCTCTGTCCTGGTCTGACCTCCAGGCCACTGAAGTCAGCTTCTGATTTGCCTTCTGGTGTTATTCAGAAAAAGTAAACTTCGGTACTGCGTGTACACCTCAGACACGCTGCACAGAGAGCTAATGTGGGCAAGCCGAGCTCAGTTTTAATAAACTCTGCTATTTTTCCTGTTGTTGCTGATATTTCCATGGTCCAACAGTTTCAGGAACTGCATTTCGCATACCAATTCACTTAATGGTGTGGCTTTTCCCAAATACTTCTGTTTCTGCAGCTCTTATTGTTCAGCAGAAATTTATGAGTCAGAAAGCATTCAGGAGATGCAGAACAGAGAATTTGTCATTTTAGGGATAAATATTACCATTCATGAGCCATGCACTTGTTAGACAACTGTTATGCTGCCACTGCTTGTCCAAAAGCAGTCCAGATCCCTGAGGATTAGTAAGACCTTTGGATAGGGAAGTACTTACTAAATTGGCAGGACCGTACACCATGCTGGCTTTAACTCTGTAGGAGTCCAGCGAGCATCACTCCTGTAGAGTTAATCAGCTGGCAAGCTTTCACAGTGCTCTTGTCCTCTTGAAATACTGCTTTTTTGGCCCTATTCCTCAAAGCAGCCTTGCCATGGGGAAAGATTTGAACCTCTTTTTCATAAATGCAGAGATTTAGCTCTTTATTTCAGCATGTGGGTGCGGGTTTAGTGAGGAGACCACTATCACCTCAAGGGACATAGAGTGACTGAAGCAGAGTTTATTAGGGTTTTATTACAGGTAACATTTGTAATCCCTCCTGGTCCAAGGAGAGCTCACCAAAATGTCACAGAAAGTGCAAGCATGTTAACATTCGCTACCTCCTCTATGTAACACCTTTGGTCAGCACTGCACAATGGTCGTGTTAATCACTTAGATAGGTTAGTCAGGGAGGTTGTGGAGTGTCCCTCATTGGAAATATTCAAAAGCTGTCTGGACATGGTCTTGGGCAACCAGCTTTAGATGGCCCTGCCTACGGGTGAGGGCATGGGATGCGTTGGACAAAATATGCTCCAGAGGCCCATTCCAACCTCAGCCATTCTGTGTCTCTATAAAAGCAACAACAGGGCAGTTAATTGTAAAAGTTTCTTTATAATCAGCATTTCTTGTGGAAAAATAGTTTGTTTTTTTTTTTTATTCATCACTATTTACTATGGTATGATAGCCCCAAGGTTAAACTCCCATGTCAGAGACATTGTTAAGACTCCTCAGTCTTGTAACACTAAGGTCAGACTAGTGAGGTTGACCATTGCTTCTGTGCCACATTGGTGGTTACAAGAGCAGGAGAGAACCATCTACTAGAGCCCCTTCTAAATCAGCCAATTGCATGTGCATTACCATTCAGTTGTGCAATGCTTCTACACGAAGTCAACATTTTCCCTACCATGAGACAGATAAAAACATCTCAGTAGCTCCTTCCTGCTCTTTCCACTGTAGACTTCTTCCCAGAAGAAAAAGGGCTGCGGGAATTACCCCTCAGAGAGATGACTTACAATTCAACTAGTAAAGTGTGCAGCTCTGAACAACTCAGCCTTCCAGGCAAGTAAATCTTCATACAATGGCACAAAAAAAATTTACCTGAGCAACAATAGAGTAATATGGTGCCAAAATGGTCTTTGCTCCTAGAAACAACCCTACACAGATACCTAGCACCTAGCGCTGGAGACAATATTGTTTTATAATGGTAACTTCCAAATTGCACTTTTTAACCAGTAATTAAACTTTCAAAAATAGAAAGCATGTACATAAGATGGAATGCTTTCAATTGCTCTAATCAAAACTACATTTTCATACATTCATATACATACAAACAGATGAATGTGATCTCTTAGGAACACATCCTGGCTATTATGCAAAATCAATATATTTTTTTTTAGTACAAAATATTTCTCATTTAATTGCAATCATCTGGGTCAAATTTGTTTTGAAATGATGAAATGCACAAGTTTCCTTAATGGAAATTTATCTCCCAGTAATTCGATGCAGGATTGGAATATCTGATCACTACTTTGTTGAGTTGTTTTGCAACGACGTAAAGCTACGCTGAATGCAGTGTAATCTGGTGTTCTGGGCTGGGGATCAGACAGCCTGAATTCACTCTTTCTATGTCTTTTGACCTGCTATGTTATCCTAAACAGGACGTTTCACTTCCTCATGCCTCTTTCTCTAGCCATCCTTCCATGTCATTCTATTTTTGTTCAATTTCTCATCTATCCCACATGCTGTCTTGTTGCATTTGCCATACATCCAGAATTTATAGTAAACATATTACACACTATTGCTTCTAGGCTATAAATTTTTTTGTCTTGTACCAAGTAAACATAGCCCTGACAGAAGAGCCCATCATGAATCATCCATCATGAATCACAAAATACACACCTAAAGAGATACAAACAGTATAAAATGGAAGAAGAGTATCGTACTTTATGGGGCAAGTTGGGAAGGAAGAAGGGGAAAGGAAGCCCTGTGTTTCTTACAAGATTTTATAACAAACTATAAATGAGACCTTGATTTCAGTGGGAATTTCTGGGTATGATTGTAATACAAGTAGTAAGTACTATTAGATGTACAATCTCAAGTCACATTCCAGGTTTATTATTTCTAGGCTATAAATGTGGCTGTGATAATATTTCCTTCACTGATTTTTAAAGCATTTGTAATTAGCTGCCAGAGTAGTTTTAGCCACTGGCTGGAAATCTCACAGCAAGGTCCCTATAAACAAATGGTTCAATAAATCACAGGAGCTTCTGTCCATGGAAAGTAGCAAATAAGTAGAAAAATTACATTTATTTATTAAATGCAAAGAAGACACACAAAAAAATATTTAAGACTTGCTTAAACCTTACCAATTTTTTATTCACTATCTCTTCTTCCACAAAAATTTATAGCTTTTCTTGGAGATATGTATTATAAAGATTTTAATTTTGTATTGATTATTATTTTTTATCATGTTTATGACACTAAACAGTGTGCAGAGCACAAACACAGCTCTATATCCAGGGCTTAAAATGTTTATTGCAAGTATGCACAAGTACCACTGTAGTCTATCTTAAAGCACATCTGCCTCAGAAAGATCAATACCACAGAGGAAAATAATAGTGGGTTGGTTTTTTTTCGTGGCATGTCTATGTAGGTCAGCAAAGATGGGATTTGAAGGATCATGGTGAAAAGCGTTTCCCATGTCCAAGGAAAAATGTGCTGCAGCATAAACATTGAAGAGCTGTGAAAAGCTTGTAGTTTGTTTTCTTTTTTTTTCCTAGTTTATCTGAACTACGACATAAGTGAAGATACAAATTAAGCAATGGTGAGGAAAAAGCAGCAACTTTACAATCTGTAACAAGCTCTCACCAGACCTACACATAGTAGAAGCACCTTTGTAATGCAAAGGCCCCTTAACATGCCTGAAAAAGCATTCAATATGACTGACACAGTGAAATATGTGGTAAACACACAATTATCTGTTAACATATCAAGTCTGATCAAGCTCTTTCCATCTGTCAAGCTCTTCATTCTTTCACAGAAATACAAACTTTTCACAAAAGTACATGTCAAAACACATATACCCACAACAAGTGTATGAATACAAGCTGAGCTACAAAGACCTTTTGCAGCAGGGAATTTGGGGCCCTGGAGCAGCAGGATATGAACTGAATGTTTCAGGTAAAACTTAGGCCATACATCAGGGCTGAAGAGATGAAGTGGTCGTGATGAGGGACCATGGAATCAGACCTCTTGTTTGACTGCAGATGGGGAAAGAGAAAGTTTCCTTGGCCAAAGTGGAAGAAGTTGGACTTCGCCCTACAGGACCTAATTAACCATTACCACCTCCCTAGCCTTTATCCAGCCTCACAGCAAGCTCTGGCAGCAGCTGACAGGACTTATCAATCTTCCACTCACCCATAGCCCCTGCTAACCCCACCTTCACCTGAAGAAGTGAAGAGCAAGCAAATGTCCCCTTCTGCCCTGTCTCCCAAGCTGAAGTCTATGTTACAGCCCATGAGCCACGTTTCTCTCTAACAAACTGTTCAGCCTGTGAGATATCCTGAGGAGTGCTGAAGCAGCAAATGCAGGCAGCCCAGCAGCACACAACAAGGTCAAAAAGGGCACAAACAGCTAGGGAAGATGCATTGAGCATAACTACACTTTCCCAAAAGATATTATGGACTGAACACCTCTAGACGGTAAGGGAAAGGTAAAGAGACAGACATACAATCTATTGCTTTTTATCCCTTCAGTGCCATCTGCCATCCCACCAAGTCTATTTCTTACTCCTCAGTGGGAAGACTAGTGACCGTGTCCCTCTGCATTGAAAGCACATATGACATGAGTACCAGCTGGCAACGTTTGGGGACCGTATTAGGAGTATGGGCTCCTAAAAATTTGCTCTGCCACTGCAAAGTTGTGGTGATAGCATACAGCAGAGGGTCTCAACTTTGCTTCTCTGCACCTTCCAGCTCTGCATTGAGGACATTACACTTCCACTAACCTGAGCTCAGCTCATCCATCTGTAACCTCCCTCTGACTGGGACAGAGCAGTGTAAGAAAGAGAAGGTGAAAAAAAATGAGCTGCAAAGCAGTGTAGGAACATTGGCAACAGGTCATTGAGAGTTTCCTCCAAACTCTGAAGACATATGAGTTCACCCTCCCTGCTAGATCTGTGTGTATCCAATAACCAAACCAGGACCTTGGCAAGGAGAGGGTATGGATAGCGTGCAGTTCTGCACCACAGCCTTCATAGCCCAGTTGGAGACACCTTTAGCACTGCCAACATTTTCTGTCTTCTTGTGCTTACTGTCTGCATCTTCCTACTTAAATAACTGCAGCAACATCAAACAAAGCCTGCACACCCACAAAGAAAAATTTCTAAACATCTAAGATTCAGGAAATGGCTCCAGTGATCTGTTTCTAAGGGATTAATCATGTCTCTTATTTTTCAGACTGGAGAGGAGCAACAATTTTCACGTTAGTTGGCACAACTAGCATTTCAGCAACTCTACATACCAAGCTTCAATGCATTTTAACTCAATTCCTATTATAAAAGATTCACATTATCTAGGAAGGCTCTCTACAAATGGCTTAATATGAGTGTTGTAAATATATATTTTATGTAAGGTATACATTACATATTTTTATCCACGTGTACTGCCCACACAGAACTAAACTTACCAGTATGATTCTTTTGTTGAGTCTACTCATGTTTAACCAACTATGTGCAAGAAATCAAAATAACCTCAGTAAAATAATTACTCTGGCAGGCAAGTCTTCCCTAATCATCTCCCAGGAGCCCATGCTTTTCATCCACATTAATGGTCACTCGATGGGCAAGAGAAAAAGTAGGGAAACTTCTTGAGAAAAAAAAGTGTTATTTGAGTGTCAACACCTCTCCTAATAAGTACATAGCGATTTTACACAGAAACTGGGCACTGTAATGAATGCCCAGTAAAACAAAATTGCTGTATAAAATGCACAAGCAGGCACTTGAAGAGGCTCTGAGTGGACGGATACTAGCCAAGAGCAAGTAAAACGGGGAACAACACACAATGATACTTAAATGAAGTGTTTGCATGGGGCTGGACTGTCAAGTCTGTGCTCTTTTGTGCACTGTGCATTTTGTTGAACTTGCCGCAGCTGCATGACCTGATGGCAGGAGGAGGTGCTCTGCATGCCCGGTGTTGATTCCCTCAGCTTCAGCTGATTACTTTGCCAATCAGTCAGATGCAATTTACAATCAGTTTTAAGATTGCTTGTCATTTCCTATGACTGGCATGCTGACTCTGACAGAACAACAAATTATGGTCCATACCAATCAAGAGCATAAACTGGTTTTAAGAATTCTCTCTTTAGTCGTATATGTTTCCCTTTATCTTCCTGGAAAAGTTGGTCACTCTTTCCCAGTGGAAATGGACACAATGGAAGTTGATACACACTGATAGCATGAATTATTAGATGTACATATACTTATCACAGTGTCTACATTTAAGATAACAGTGATAAATTGAACCTTCCTAAATAAGTTCCATTGTTTCGCAACACAAACAATAGAAAAACAGCAAACTGCTCTAAGCAGCATCTTAAGATGTGAGATCTACCAGTCTTGGATAGAAGAGTATTTCAATTTTCTTTAATCTCTCAATCTCATATACCATAGTATCCAGTAATAGTCATGATGGATGCCGTTAAGCACATGACCTGCTGCATTCAGAAAATCTAACCTAAGAGTTCATGCAGGAAAGGCCTGATGGTCACATCCTTATCACTTTTAGCAAAACTACTAGTATGCCATACACCAAGGATTAGAATACTAACATCTTAACCACAACTTATTGCATTATACACTGTCATTCCATAAAATAGCAATACAAACAGCCCATGAAACAATAGCAACCTGAAGAGGTTACCTTAACACCAAAGAGCTGGCAAACTCACATTAGAAGTGGACAACAATTGTGAGAAGGTGTTTCTATATTTGACCAAGATTTGACTCTTCTCTTTGGACTTGAAATAGTTTTATATCTCCATAGTGAAACACTTTCTACTGCATTTGAACTGTTGGTCATTCAATGAGGGAGGAGTTTTCATCCATTAAGAGGGGATTTTAATCTGAACTGTTGACTAATGAACACACAAACGTCTCTGCTATTTTATTCTAGTTTCTTATCCCTTTATTTCCTGATTCTCCATTTGCTCTGCTTGGGAATCATTTTCCAAGCACTAATGATTTAGATTACCTTAACTGATATTTTCTTTTTTTTTTTTTTTTTTCAAAGGGAATCGAGGCTCTGATAGATAAGGCAGATGATTCAAATTATTTCCTGAATTGTACCTCAGTCTTCTGATCTGTTTTTAGAATTGCCTGGCAATGCAGAAAATGCCTTGTAGAATGCACCTGAGGAGTTAAGTTGCAGACTTTCCTAAATCAGTTGGACTTAAGCCAAAATCTTGTTCAGAAGCATCAAACATTTCAATGTACTGGTAAGTATTTGAGACATCTGTTTTATTTGCTGCAGGTGCCTCAGATTGGAGATATGCCAGGTAGAAATCTCTTCTAACACTCCTTCACCCTATGTAAGCAAGGACATATTCTTCCAATACATATAAGGGCTGGGAGAATCAGAGCATCAGGATGCTTCAAATACTGAGGGAAGCTCCAGTAACTCCAGTTTTCCTGAACATCAGCAACAGCAGCTGTGGCTGTGGTCAATAAGACATTTGTCTAACAGAATGTTAAGCTGCTTTCCTTTACAATCATTACGCAGTTGACTGATTCAGATGTTTTTGTATAATTGTGTTGCTTGACGAGGAGTTCATTCTTGTTTCCTCATTCAAGACAATTTCTCTGACAAAAATATGGACAGGATTTGTTTGTTAAAGAGCCTGCCCCTACCATGAAATTGTTTTTGGAAGCAGCAACATTTTTTTTGTTTGCTTGAAGAGGTGGGAAGAGGTGGAGTAGGAGTAGAAAACATTCTTTGTTGTCTTTCTTTAGTTTGACCAGATATTTTGGTCAATTTTGTCTGTTGCCTTAACCTGAGCTGGAAATTTTGGATAGAGTTATGCAAAAGTAATATGATGCTTTGAAAAATCAATGCATTCTAAAAGCAAACAAATCTCACCTATAAAATTTTGTGCAAGAATAGGAATCTGGCTACTGCAGACAAATATTCAAAATAAAGCATTCATGTCCCTGTGACAAAGCTTCTAAATCTGTATGGTAAAGACAGTCTATAATGACGTAACCTAGACTGGATAAAACAAAAGAAAGCATGGAAATGAGATGTCACATGGTAAAGCATCTATTATTTTTGTAACAGCTCTTAAAAATGTTCCCAGTATTTGCAAGGAGTTTTGGTATTTAGAGAAGAGCTTGGAAAGTCAAGGTGGTTGAATTATTTTCCTGTCCTTCACATTCATAGAATCATAGAATCATAGAATGGCTAGAGTTGGAAGGGACCTTCACAGGTCATCTAGTCCAACCCCCTGCAAGAAGCAGGGACATCTTGAACCAGATCAGGTTGCTCAGAGCCTCATCCAACCTGGCCTTGAATGTTTCCAGGGATGGGGCATCCACCACCTCTCTGGGCAACCTGTTCCAGTGCTCTACAACTCTCGTTGTAAAAAATTTTTTTCTAATATCTAATCTAAACCTACCTCCCTCTAATTTAAAACCATTACCCCTTGTCCTATCACAACAGGCCCTATTGAACAGCCTGTCCCCATCTTTCCTGTAGGCCCCCTTGAGGTACTGGAAGGCTGCTATCAGGTCTCCCCAGAGCCTTCTCTTCTCCAGGCTGAATAGCCCCAACTCTCTCAGCCTGTCAATATTCTTTTATTATATGATCTCGAGCAAGTCAGTAAGCATTTCTGTGTCTCAGCTTCCTATGTGTAGGACAGAAATGATTCTCTAACAAGTAGGTATAAAAAAGCCACATGCACTTAAAGACACCTCGGAAGATGAGGAGTAGTAAAAATCTCTATCAATACAACATGATCAAACCTGTCAATTTAAGCCCTAGGTAAGGGTTTACCTGACCTTACTTCAGCCATAATGTGGAAGATGCATGTACCTGTAAGAAATGGCCACAAGTTGTACCAGAGGAGGTTTAGGTTGGACGGGAGGAAAAACTTTTTCTCCCAAAGAGTGGTCAGGCACTGGAATGGCCTGCCCAAGGAGGTGGTGGAGTCGCCATCCCTGGCAGTGTTCAAGAGGCGGCTTGATGAGGAGCTACAAGATATGGTTTAGTAGCTGTGGCAGCAATGGTAGTGGGAAGACGGTTGGACTAGATGATCTTATAGGTCCCATCCAACCATATGATTCTATGAATTCTATGAATTCTATGAACACCTTTGCAGTCGCATTAGTACTGCTGTTGCCTCACTTAAAACAACTGTTCAGAGGGGAAGCGAAAAAAAGTATCTCTTAAATTTTAATGTACTTTGCCTGCTCTTTTCCAAGGCTCCATTTTTGCAATATCAAGGAAACACCATACATCTTTTCTGTATATTGTTTACAGGCAGCCTGCTGTCCTGCCCTCTCTCAGGAGAGAATTGTTGCCACCAGACAAGAGTTGTATAAGTATTAAAGAGTATTAAAGCACTAAAGAGTTTGTCTAATTTTATCTGTGTGTCCTAAATGCAATGAAATAACCAGGGTGCCGGCTTATGCTAAATTTCCACAACAATGAGTAATCATTTTTTTCTGAATAAGTAGTAGTTATAGTATGAAAATCAACATTAAAATACATTACAACTTCTCAGTCAAAGTTTCCTTCTGTGTTACTGTACAAGAGGACAAAGTAGAACCATACATACTTCACATGCAAATCCTTGTGAAGCACTATCTCCTAACTCCACAGTTTGCTGTACAAGTGTTTTAACACGGAAGACAACTTTTTTTTTCTGACCCTACGGATGAATTCCTTCTCTCCCCAGCCTTCCCAAAAGGGATTAACTCTGATCCACCATTTACATAATTTTGGAGAAGAACACAGTCCTATTAATTATTTCTTATGCAATTAATGTCATAGACAAACCAAGAAAATATTGACACCATGTTGTGGTTTTGCTTAGTGAGGGGGGCCTAAGGTGGTAGCTTCTGTAGGAAATTTCTAGAAGTCGCTCCCCTTTGTTCAGTGGAATCGACCGGGCCTAGGGCGGACCCACTGCTGGCCAAGGCTGAGCTGATTGGGAGCAGAATGTCCCATGATAGCACCTCTGCGATAACGTATTTAAGAAGGGGAAAACAGAAAAAAAAAGAGAAGAGAAGATGTGACGAAGCTGAGCAAGGGCAGAGGCCCAGGGGGGGAGGCACAGGCCTCCGGGGCCTTGGAGGCCTCACCCTCTGGCCTCTCGCCAGGCGGCCGACTGGGCCCAACTCAGCCCAGTCTGGCTGCAAGAGGTGGAGAGGAGATGAGATGGGATGAATAACATGAAGAGATCCTGAGAGGCCTCTGCCAGCCTGTTGTGAAGAATGAACTTTTCTTGTGAGAGAAACAGCTGCAAACACCAAGGTCAGTGAAGGAGGGGGAGGAGTAATGTGGCTCCTGGCCAAGATTCTCCTGCAGCCTGTGGTGATGACCATGGTGGAGCAGGTTGTCCCCCTGCAGCCCATGGAGGTCCACGGAGGAGCACAGATCCACTTGGAGCTTGGAGCCCGTGAAAGACCCCGCACCGGGGGAGGTGGATGCCTGAATGCGGCTGTGGCCCGTGGAGGGCCCGCTGGGACAGCCGTTCTGGAGAGACTGCACTCCGTGGAAGAGATAACCCACACCGGAGCAGTTTAATGAAGGACTGTGGCGTATGGGTGGGACCCCACACTGGAGCAGGGGAGGGATGAGAGGAGTTCTTCCCCCAACTGTGAAGCAGCAGCGTAAAACAACGCATAATGGACTGACCGCGACCCCCATTCCCTCTTCCCCCTGTGCCGCTCTGGGGGAAGGTAGATAATGTTAAGCTCAGGAAGTGGGAGGGGTGGACGAGGTTATCTTGTTTCTCTGTCTCATTATCCTGCTAGTTGTAGTAATAAATGAATAGTTTTCCCCAAGTCGAGTCTGTTTTTGCCCGTGACGCTAAGGATTTCTCCCTGTCCTTATCTCAAACCTCGAGTTGTTTTTCTTAAATTATCTCTCCCTATTCTCTCTGAGGGTGGGGGGAGTGAGAGAGAGGCTGCGTAGTCTGGTCCGGATCGGGGCTAAACTACGACACACCAGTAATAACTCTGCATGTCCCACACTCTGCACTAGAAAACTGTTCCCACCTTAAAGCTTTTTAATTGATTTATTTTCCTTCAATCTATTCTTTCATTCCCTGTTCCCCTAAGACATCTGGTAAATACTGCTTGAAAGTTACTCCAGGATCACCCTGATGCTAAAGCACCATTTTACCCTCAGCCATCCAACTCCCAGCTCCTGGCAATTAAAGTCTGAACCAGAAGGCATTCAGCTTCCACTTTACTCTCTCAAGCATGAACGAGTGCAATCACAGCAGGAAGCTGAACATCCTTGTCAGAAGCAGCAGGAACCCCTGTCCTTAAAATGTTACTGTCATGCCACTGTCACTTACCCTGGACTCCAACACACCCTGACGGGATGTCTTGTGTACTGGGAATCTGTCCCTGTTCATATTCAAAAAGGCTGAGAAAAGTCTTAACCAGTTAAAAATTTTCATTCTAACTGGTGAGTTTTAGCTTATCTTCTGTTGGGCTTGGTGTACTTGATTCTAATTAAGAAGCTGGGGCAGCAGTCTCTTGTCCTTTTCAATGCTTCTCATCCAAACACACATTCTTTTCCACCAGCTTATACATAAACCCCCAGATTCAGCACACTCCTTAACATTCACCAAAACACTCATATCATTCATTGTGTAATGGATAAGGTTTTTATTGTTCAGATGAAATGATAGATGATCTGGTAATCTCTTCTGTGAAGACTGAGAATTTACTTAGATGGCAAAGATACAAATCAGACTGAGACATCTGTCCTTCTAAGCTCCAGAAAACATGAGATTTCCTCCATCTTGAACAGTTACTCTATTTGAGATTTTTATGTGTCCAGAATTTGACCAAATGTTGCTTAGTAGTTCTTTTTTTAAAAAAAAAATAATTGCAGTTTGCTCACTGGAGAAAAGGATCCCAAATGCAAAGCGGCCTTTTAGTTGGCACTCACTAAAATGCCAATCATTCCTGGTGAGCTTTTTTGCTTATTATAAGATTTTAAAATGCCATTTGGGGGAAAAAAAAAGATAGTTCTAGCTACTGAATTTTAGCCAGCAAAGTTTTTAAAAGGTATTTGAGTAGCTCACAGGAAATTCTACATAATTTCAATAGTTTGAAGTTTTGGCTAAGGTTCAGTTCGCCTAATGATGCAGATTGCCTGAATGATTTTATGCTGGTTTGTCCAGAAGAAAATCTTTATAGATAAGACTTGTAGTTCGAATTGCTCAATGTTCACACTATTGAAGATATTTGATAAGTTACAAATGACATTACGAAGCACTCAAAGTAGGGTTAGCCATGTGAGTATGTTAGAGAGTAGCAATCCATGTTAATGATGATCAACACCACAGATGTGTTTGTTAACATCACAGGCATTGGCTCAAGGACATAGTTTGTACTGCATTTCCAAAACTCTTCACGCAGTGAGACCCTCAATTTGGTGAAGCATGCAGTTGCTGCTGTAGAGCAAAATAATAACGGAGATGAAGAAACTACTAAAGGTGGAAAAAAAAACTTTGGAAAGATACATGAGGACAAAAATCAATCAATGCAGTTGAAATTTTCCCAGAAATCTTCTGGTAAAGAAGAAATCACCTATTTTTTCCCCAAAGTGCAGTTCCAACACATTGAAGTCAGGAAGATAGTTTTCTACTGACAACTTACTCAAAAGAAGGTGACTCACACAGGGGAGGAAGCAATAATAAAAACAAATAAGTCATTTGCAGATAAACGTGTAAACAAAACAACTTAAAACTAGAAGTAAATTTTGTAAAAATGAAAACTACTCAGAAAGAAACATTAATTGGAATCAATATGTGGTTGTGAAAATGTTTGAAAGACCTAAATAATTACAACACTTAAAGTTGTTGTCTTAAAGAAAAGTAGAAAGGTCAGCTAATTAAATTGTCTTAATGTGAACAATAAGGAATAAAAGCTGCAGCTTTTAAATGTGTTGGAGTAGCACATAGACAAGTGTGAGAAAGTAAATTATTCAATGCCAAGAAAATTAAACTCAGAAAGGAGAAGCCTACACAAATTGACATTTCTTGAAGCACTTAATGTAAACCCTTAGCAAAGCAAATTACAAGTAAAATGAAAATTGATAATTTGCTTGGCTCAAGTGACTTGCACATATTGTGGAAAATTTTATCCTAATTCACAAGTGCACTGGTAATAACCAAAGACACAAGACATATTGAACCACATAGGGGAAAATGCTGTTTACTCCCTGGTGAGGTAAAGGAGATCCTTTAATTTGTAGTTTCCCAGTTAGTTTTGGATAAAGCACAAACAGCTGGAGATAAAGTAGAGTGGGATTTTGTTTTCTCTCTGTCAGGCAGCAATACTAGGGAAAAGAAATGTAATCACCCTTTAACAGGGCTTTTGCTTTTCATTGCCTAACCTTCTTCTAATATTCAGCCATGTGCACACCAAACCTTCCCAGCTACCATATTCTCTTCCTCAGATGGATTAGCATACTCCCGGGAATAAGAGACTTTGAAAGTAACAGAATGTCAGTATCAGTTTTAATGGCTTAAATTGGTACAAGGTCTGTTCAAAGGATTCAACCGAAAGACTCAGCTACATTCAAAGAAGACACAGAAATGCTTGCTGGAGTTGTGTGAAAAAAAAAAAAAAAAATTCTGTACCAGTTTTCCTCCCACACCAGAGTCTTCTGGACAGATCATGCTGCAGCTTCTACTACCTGGTATCATTTAGCAAAAAGCATTGAGGATAGGAGAACTGTGTCTCCGAAGGAAGATTGCTTAGGTTCAGTCTGTGAAGTCCTTGGTACATTTGAGCTTCACTTAGAAGTGAGGCTTATAAAAACCCAGTTAGTACATCGAATAAATCCATTGGCATCCTGCAGTAATTTAAAAAAAAAATAATATATATATTTTTAAATCTATGTTTGTTTCATGAAGTACAATTTTTTTTTTTTTAAATGCAAAGAAAATCCCTTTAGCTGGAGATTATGGCACTTACTACACACAGACTGTGGAAAATCACTATATCGGTTATAGCTCAAAAAAACACTCATGTACATAAGGACTGAAGATAAGGATATTTCATCTACATTTAGAGAGCACAGCAGGTGAATTCAGTGGTCTGCCCTGGTGTCCTGCACTTCAGTTACTCCCTCCGGAGGAGCTGTTGGAGCACTTCAGGGCTCCTATGTTTTCCCACACCTTGACTCCTGAAGATCTGGTCTCAGCACCTCCTTTTAAAAACCTGGCGTTGCTCCTTGTCATGAATTTCAACATTTGATCCTGCTACTGCAAGACTAGCTAAGACAGTTTGTTACTCAAACTTCAAGTCATTATTAAAAAACTTTAGAAAAAAAATTACTTTAGAAAAAAAAAAAAAGGAAACTGAGCACCAAACAGTGGTTAGACTTGCGGACATTTTCCCTCTTGGATCTCTTGAATTGTCACGCAGCATCTTATTGACCAATACGTCAAAATGTCGATTTCTTTCTTGGAACATTGGAAGTAAAAAATCAAATCAATATCAGGAAATGTCAGTCTTTTGATTAAATAGTTACAGTTGCTTACAGAGTATGGGAAAGAATTAATTATAACAATGAAATTAAGGTGGGAATTTTTATTCAGAAAACATAATTTACTCCTTAAGAGGTTCTACATTTCAGCTATTAAAAAAAATAAATTAGAGTCTTTCTTTAATTTCTAAAATAATTTGCTTTAAACAAAATAATGAGAGCTACTAATTTGTGGAGAGAGAAGGAGTCTTTTCAAATACCTTACTCAGCTCCAATCAAAGCATTCCGTAAGTCTCTAGTTTTTAGCAACAATACAATAAAGTGTTCATTTATACTAAAGTCCTGCCTTCACATGGAAAGTGTTTTATGAGATATAATTCAGGAGGATCTTCCATCTGTGCGAGTGTCACAGAATTGATCTATATGCTCTTAAAAATCTCCTGGCCAAGAGAATAGGAGATTTAAGTACAAATTGGAAAACAAAATGAAAAAAACTCAACAAAACAAGCAACTCGGCTAATAAAAAAGAAACAAAAAGTAAGTTCATATCTCAGGATGATTTAATGCAGGAAAACTCAGGATAGTGTGATGCTAAAGAAAACCAGGCAGTCAAAAAGACATCGGTCTTTTCTTCCCAAAGTGGGAAATGAGGGCACTTGTATACTCACTTCTTGATATTTAATTTTGGACAAGCCACTTATTTGACTCTGACACAAACCCCAGTCGTGTCTCGTTTGTCTCTTCTCTTAAAGGACTGGAACACCTCTGCTACGAAGAAAGGCTGAGAGAGTTGGGGTTGTTCAGCCTGGAGAAGACTCCGGGGATACCTTATTGTGGCTTTTCAATACTTAAAGGGGGTTTGTAAGAAAAATGGAGACAGACTTTTTACTGAGGTCTGTAATGACAGGACAAGGGACAATGGTTTTAAACTGAAAGAAGGTAGGTTTAGATCGGACATAAGGAAGAAATTTTTTATTAGGAAAGTGGTGAGACACTGGCAGAGGTTGCCCAGAGAAGTTGTGGATGCCCCTTCCAAAGAAGTGTACAAAGGGGCTTTGAAAGTAATGAAAGATGAGGTTGGACGAGATGATCTTTAAAGAACCCTTCCAACCCAAACCATTCTATGACTCTATGCTCCCTGATATCTGCGGCTTGGTAGGAGGTGATGTTGTACTTCATCACGGTAACAAAAAGAGGGAAACAAACTCCTTGGAGGCAGAAAATATAATTAGGTTCAAAAAACAATTAGACAATTTAATGGATAACAGAGATAGAGTACGCACATCCATAATCCCTCTACTGTGATGCTGGGGATTGGAGGAAGACGGTGGCTGGGCTGTTATGTTGGCTTTGTTTAGTAGGGGGGGGCTCACAGCTACCAGACAACATCTGATGCCTCTGTTGCATCTAATATTCCCTGCAATATCCTTCCTTGCCCAAAGAAACTATCAAGTTTAGCTGGAACTGACTGACAGTTTCTAGTTACTGGACAGACGCGGGAAAAATTCACAGGGCATCCTCACAAGACTTTTCCTCATGGAAAGAGGATAACCTCCCCCAACATGTCCCATTGTCAAGAAACAGCCATGAAACTTCACCAGCAATCAGGAATGTCTGGAAGGAGACGAAATTCACCACATAGCAAAATGGGAAAAAAAAAAAAAAAGCCAAGAGCAAATATTTGAAATTCATAAAATGGCATACCATGAAGTAATAATAGCTTGATTTTTCATGTGCCAAAGCACTTTGAAAGCCACAAAGGAACTGTGTATGCCAAGTCAATAAATACAGAAAACAGGTTTATACTTCATTATATCTTCCTGAAAATCATGTATATGTGGGGGGAAGGGGTTATTTTACGTCTGTTTTCAGACACATTTAACAGTTTAATATCAGCCCTGTTAGTACTGTCATGGTCACTGCTACATATTTTAGCACTTTAGGACTCTGAGAAGCAAGTCCTACATATTGATTTTCCCATTATTTCCTAATAAATAATTGTGTATCATAAAGCCATTGCTCATGCAGAAGCAACATGATACAAATACAAGTTACCAAGTCTGTTAAGAGTTCAGCATGATTCTGAAAGATGGTAAAGTTACATCCAAGAAAGTTTACATGCATTTCAAAAAGCACTGAAATAGATTTTTTTCCTAAGTAAAAATGGCACAAGTCTATCAAACTTTTCATACTTTTTGTGTAAGAAGTCAGAGATGTCAATCATGAACTCCAGAAGACAATCACTTTTTGTTTCAGCAAGACTTTCCACCCAGAAGTTAAGCTTCTAGTTACCTCTTTTCCTTCACCTGTTACTTCTCATCATGCAGCAACCCTAGTTTCAATGGGAAAGTTGTCAAACACAGTCACAAATCTTTGTGATTTGAGTTCCTCCAGAGGTAAGGGCAAGGCATGAGGGTACTCTATTTTACAGTATAGATGTATTTTACATCATTATTTATTATCATTCCACTAAATCTTGCATTTTGGCTTCTCAGATTCCAAATATCCACATATCTATGGGCAGGAATAGTTAACACAACTTCACTCTCAGCATCTGTAGATAAGCATACGTAATGCAGCATTTTGGCATAATGATTCCAATAAGCAAGGACAATGTTATTTCATCCAATTTTCCCAATCTAGTTGCACAAAACCTCAGACATTTATTCTAAAATGGAAAACCACAGTAACTTGCAGAACATTTAATAAAAAGAAAATGTATTTGGTTATCTATCACCCTACTGAAGGTACTGGCATTATATTTGCATAAGATTTTTTAAAACATATTATGCCTTTGCCTCTTTTAAGGTTTTGAACCCTTTTTAAGAACAGGAAAAGTATATACTGTTTTCATTTAAATTACTCCAATCTCCTGCTCTTTCATTACAGATATGTTTCCTGTTCTGTTCATATACAGGAAAGCTGTGATTGATTGGAGGATGCTATCTTTATTCTCAGCCCTTAGGATAATTAACCCTGAAACACACAATCAACGCTTTCCCATTAGTATGTTACACTGTAGGCCTGTATTTCTGAAAATGCTGTACACATTACCCTACAGTCATCCTTGACATTTCATTAACAGCAGGCACAAATATATACAGGGTGAGAAAGAGCTTGCTGTAGACGTTCATACAAAAAAAATCCTATTCTTTAAATTTCAGTCCAGCCCATTTCAATAATCGTAGTTTGGCGTGTTTTGGCTTGTCTTCCTGAAAAGCATCAAACAGCTGCAGGCATGATATCTGCCTCTGAAGGGCACAGTTGTGAGCCAGCCTGGTCTGGAAGTCACACAGCACTGAAGCAGAGCTCTTTGTCTCTGACGCTCTTAAAAGAAAAATGCACTAACATAGATGCACTAACACGCATATGCAGCTTCCAGCTCACCTCTGGCCATAAGTCATATCTCTGTGGAATGCGTCACTCAGTAATCAGACTGTGTTCTGGGATCCAGGAGTCTAACAGACTGATCAATGGTGAACACCATAACTCCTAAGACTCAGGAGACTGAGATTTGGCAATTACCCTGCACTGTGTACTAAAGCACTGATGACATGCAGCAAGTAAGAAAAGAGTTCATAACCTCTAGCAAAAATACTGATTCTTTACAGAAAGCAACTGGTGATATGTTCTGCAAGATAGCTAAATCATTGTAAAAAGGAGAAAGTTTGGGGTATTATTTTTTTTTTAAATTTCAACCTACACTGTGATAACAGCAGGAGTAGTCACTGGATTAGGATGTTATTGCTTTGGAAAGCTCAGTGCAATTTGCAATTCCAAACAGCTTGCTATGATCTCACTATGAAATTCACAGAGATCCTGTCATGTTTGGTGAAGGTTAAAATGAAAAAAAAATATATAATAATGAGAAGCCTGGTTTTTCTGTCACTTCCGTGTGTTTCAGGCTTGTTCCATGCACACCAAAAGTGGGCAATCTGCTTTCTTCTTATAATGGAATGAAGAATGCTGCTGCTAGTGTTCTGAATCTCTTATTTTTATCAAACTTCCCAGGGAAAGAGAACATTAGAAACCAGTCATACACTATTAGCTTCTTGATACAGTGATTTCTCATAGGAAAATACTCTTATTATAGTGATGGGAATTAACACATTAAAATTCGACACAGGTGAAACACTTGTTTATACTGCAGAAAGCCTCTGGTGGGGTAAGAGTTCTCCTTTTGCACGTTGAAAATTTACATAATGAGTTGGCTTGATGGGAGCCCAAAATGAAGAAGAGAAGAATCAGAGTAACTGGACAGTGAGCATGGCGGGAGATCAGACAGATGCAAACAACTTATAACAAAACGGAACTCCATCCCTCTTTTCACTTTTGAAATAAATTTTATGGAGTTCGGTAGGCTAAAATATCTTATCTATAACCATCTTGCAACACCAATCTGCTCTTCTATCTCTTTCCAAAATTTTTTTCAGGTTTGTATTTTTAGAAACACATGGACAATGAAAGGACACTTTTTCCCATTAAATTACTTATGTTTAACAAGCAATTTATTATATTTTTATAAAGAGAATTTATATTTCAATTTATTCTGTGCTCCTCTAAAAATTGAAGCTAGTACATTTTTCACAGCTGGGGGGAATGAAGGCTTTCCTTGAAATTCATGTTCTGATGGACAGAAGGAGAAGAAAAAAAAGAAGGGAAAAAAAAAAAAGCTGAGGGGGTGTGGAAAAACCATAAAATATAATTCCTATACCAACCAACTTGACAGAGCTGAGGATCAAAAGGGGCTTTCATGAAACATAAATGTGAACAGGGCAAGGGGCTGCGTCCGACCTCACAAAGGCTGTGTACTGTTTAAAGGGCATTAACAGGGGCCTTAGGAGTTGCTGCACTTTGGGATGAAATGCTGGGGAAAAAAGGAAATTTAAAGAAGTGAGATAGTAAGCCAACAACTGCTTTAATGGGAATAATGAAAGACAGCACGGTAGTAGCAACGTCTGATGTCAGACCAAAGCAAAATGAACTGGCAAACTAGCAGGAAAATTTGCAGGTGCCCTTACAGACCCAAAGCTATTGTTCATTTCTCTAGACAAATAATTTAATAGCAGAAGAAATTTACTCATGCCTCTTAGAAGGCAGCCCACACATTGAAGAAACTGTAGCTCTAATTTGTAATTTTTTGTCTATTTTAATGAGAAAGTCAGTGTAATGGAAACTGGTAAGAGGACCAACTTACTAAAATATGAAAACCACAGAGTTAGCATTTATCCTGATTCCTTGGCTGAGGCTATCAAGAAAAGAGCTTGTGCTGATCACAGAATGTTAGTTAGCTTAAGAACTGCCATAGATTGTTCATTTTCATTAACTATCAAGGGTTAAGTCTGGAAAAAGTTAAATGACACTCATTTTAGAAGACTTGCTTTAATAATGAAAAGTTAGGCTCCTATGCTTACCTTCAAAGGTTTCTGTAACAGTGGATTTTGCCCTGCTTTATATGTTGCACTGTGAGTCAACATTTAATTGACTTTGGATTTAACGGTTAAAGGAATTTTATTGACAATTTATCCTGAGAGAACAGTCATTATCAAGATATTTAATACTTCTAATGTTTACTACACCCCATCATGGCTTCTCTAGTACATTTAGTATTACACATCCCAATTCACTTTTCGCCTTTCAAATTGTTTGTGTATATATTGATTTTGCAAGTACTTTACCAATAATTTCTCATCTGAAGACCTCAGGAGGTACTAAAAAAGATTTCTGAGAGAACATCACATCTAGCTTATATTAAGTGATGTATTCATGTTTGTTTGTTTGTTTGTTTGTTTGTTTAAAGGGATTCTGTGTGGTTTTATGGAAAAGTAAGTAACGCAGATTAACAGAAAATTTAAACCAAGCTAGCAAGTCATGCAGGGAACCACTAAAGTTATTAACAAACATTGGAGAATATACTGAAAGATGAGATCTTTTCTACAAAAGCTCTGCAAAGGATTTTCAAAACCAGGCATTTTAATCTATGTTAACCACAGTGATACATTAAATCTTGTTTTTTCAGATTTGATAAGGCTTTGGAGATATTAAGAACAATACATTTAACATCCTTTGAACTGTATGCATGATTTATCATCTGGAAAAACTAGAGAAAACCTTTTTTGTGGACTGCAAACAATGTAGTTTAAGACCTTAGCCAGATTCAGAGGCACTCATCTCTGGAGATGTAGAGATTGTAAAAATCAGAATGAAAATGAGACATACATAGAATCAATGAAAAGAAAACTAGGCAAGGTGACAGAGGAGGAGGGTAATGAAAAGTGGGTTTACAAATACAGAAGTTTGATGGAGTCCTTTGCATAATACCTAGAGACAAAGAGTGTCTCAGATATATAGATCCCTGGAGGATTTAACCACCTAAAGTATATATCTTGATGCTTGGTGTATGGTAACTCTAGCATAAAAGATATTGGGCAGCAACGATATCTTAAGTCCCTCAAGGCAAGGCAAACCAGGTCTAGAAGCACTATGGAAAAATGGGGGTTTGAACCATAGAAGAGCCTTTGAGAGACAAGGTATACTGGGGCCTGGCAAGATTCACCTGTGTTGATAGGGAAAATGGGTCTTTGGGCATAAGATGGCAGATGGGGGAAGGCAAAACCAATAGCATTGCACTAGGTAAGCTAAAGATTGTCATAGCATCACCCGAGAGTGGCAATGCTAGTAGGAACCTTTACACTGTGCCTGGGAGCACAGCGGGCTCAGTAGCATATTGAAATGTTTGTATACCAATCTACACAATATGAGAAAAAAATTAGATGAACTGTAAGAGCTGGTCAGCTCCCAGAGCTATAATGTCATTGGTATTAGTAAGACTTGGTGGAATGAGTCCCATGATGGGAGTACTGAGATGAAGGGCTACATGCTGCTCAAGAGGGATAGGCAGGGCAGGTGAGGTGGAGGTGGTGCACCATACATAAGGGAGAGGTTTGATTGTACAGCCCTTACAGTTAGTGATGGTGTGACTGAGAGGCTCTGGGTGAGGATCAGGGAGATGGCAAACAAAGGAGATGTAGTAGGTGTCTACTACCAATCATGTAGCCAGAAGGTAAGCACTGATGTCTTAATTGGTAGGCAATTAGATTAAATTTCTGGATCAATAGCCCTGGTCCTTATGGGGGATTTCATTTTCCCAGGCATCAATGGGAATATCATACTGCTGTGACAAACAGATTTTGGAAATTCCTGAATTTTACAGGAGATAACTTCTTGTTGTAGATATTTAGTGAGCCAACTAGGAAAGATGCCCTCCTAGACTTGCTAGTTGTGAAAAGGACTTGTGGGGGATGTGAAGGTAGGCGGCTGTCTTCACCACAGTGATCATGAAAGGGTTGTTTAAAATTTTCAGTGTAATGAGAAAAAAAGGACAACAGTGTTACTACCCTTGACTTCAGGAAAGCAAACTTTAAGCCACTCAAGGAGCTATTTAGCAGAGTGCCCTGGGAAACTGCTCTTGACACTACAGTCTTTTATCAAGGAAAAGTATTTCAGAATAAAATAATTAAGCTTGAAATTCATGGCAATGGAAACACACGAGAGCAGTTCATTTATAACTTGGCTACAAGTAATTTGTGTATTGTTCTTCTCTATTGATTTTTTATTATTTACCTCTTAAAACAGAATGTCATATCATTAGAATCATAGAATCAGAGAATTAAATCTGCTCCATTGCTATTTGCCATCTTAACAGTATGTTAGCCTGTATTTTATGAAATAAATGCAAAACTTTTAATTTTGTATTCTTCACTGCATTTACTACTCTCACAGGACCATCTTTTTGCATATAGAATAGTAACTTATCTGCAAATGTTTTTTTTTTTTTAATTAAAACTTTCAACAGTGCAAAGTATTGCTTTATGAGAGAAAGGAGAGAACAGTTTGGCCTGGGTGCATTGAAATCGGTTTTTCTTTTTCAATATGGACAATTTGCATTTTGCAGAGGGTTCCTTTTTCAAGGTTTTTTAATGGTGGGGTTTTTTTGGTCAGAGAACTATTTTAAAAATTGAGTTAGAAGTTGCTGAAAACTTTTCAGAAGAATAGTTTTCAGTTAAAAATACCTCACAACTTTGCCTGCACCGAAGTATTTTATTTCAATATTTCCCTTCAATGACATTTTCAAGTGTCATTGTTTGCAGCCTGTGCTGACACAATAAGATGGTTTATTTTAAATTCATAATTTTTATACATTTTTGTTCTGACTTTTATAATATAAAAATCTTTAATGTCAATATTATATACAATGTTTCCTTGACCACTCTGTTTTGCCTTACAGAAGTCCTGCACTAAGGAAAAGGAAAAGGAAAGCTGAAAAGAAATAGTCATCCTCACTGCTAATAAAAGAAAACATTTCAGTGATGAAAAATTTTGAAAGAGAGAGAGTAAAATAAGCTGAGACTGTCAGGGTCACATCCCCTGCCAAAGCTCAAAGCTAAGATAAGAAGGTCATCTATGACGTGAAGAAATTTTGTGGAAAAAGGATGCCTTTTAAAGGTCTATGAAAGAAACCCTGACCAGTGTGATTGCTGTGACAGACCAGTAAAATGTTCTTTCTGATGAATGAATTAATAGTGACACACAACATTAAAAAGATGCCAGCATGATCTCAGATGACAAGGTCAAAAGATGACTAGCTTTCTGCCACCCAGTCAAATCAATTACTACAGCTCACTTCAGAGGTCAATTCGTTGCCCTCACCGTGATCCAGGTCTACACTGCAATGCTACACACAGGGGAACTGAGTGATCTGTGACCAGCACGAGTATTGCCTAAACAATACTGTGAACAAAGACATCGGTGTGGCACCAGGCAACATAACAGCAGGGCTGGAGAGCACAAAATTAATGGAGAGGCATCAGAAATGAATGAGCAGAATGGCTCTTCATCTTCTTCAGATCCCACATTGTATGTGTGCGTGAAGCAGTCATCAACCACAACCCTCAAATACTACTTTGTCCTCACAAACTAATGCTTTAGCACATCAACTGCATCACATTTTTTATCAGGTTTCAGCCATCTCTTCTGAGATATGCTCCCCAGATATCTTTGAATTATTAAAGGCAGAAAGCAGATAGATGGGAGTCTTGCAGTGCTATAGGCATCCTCCCATACCATTTCCAACTTAGAAAGGGACAGAGCTTGCTCAATATGATTGCTGGCAGGGTGAGCTGATATTTTGCTAGCCAGATCTTTGATCCTTTCAAAGGGAAAAAGAGCCTTGAGTTTTAGCTGATGCTCATTTCTAAAGCTTTTGCTAGTAAAGCAATGTTCATGCTGAAGTACTGCAAATGCTCAATAATATTGAAGTAATCTGGAATTTCAGAAGCTGTTCCTGATTCATACTGTATGAACAGTCAGTCATGCACGGCTATTGTAATCAGGTTTAAAGCACAAAGAGCTGAGGAATACATGTGTAATTTGTGTGTCCACTGTGTCTGCCAGGATTGAAAAGTGCCATGTCAAAAACGGACTACCTTCTCCCCCAAGGACGTATATGTTGAATTATTAATAACACAAATGCTTCCCTGCACCGTTATGTTATTTCAATACTTTTGCATAATTATCAGAGCTCTTTCAGGGCACTGCCAGTTTTTTAAAGCTCAGTCATGCTGCATTATAAGCAAACAGAACATTATAAATGTAGTCTTTGTGAATACAAATTGTGAGCAGTGTGTATTTATTGACACACAGCTGAAAAATCTCTGTCTGGATGGGATAGGTAAAAGCTACCATGCAATGAAATAAGACAATTGCAATCTACAGTTCTTTAACAAAAATATGTACTCAGGCATATTTTTTATGTACAGTTTTAAAAATGAAGTATTCACTCATGTATTAATGTATAAAAAGTAAGGTATAACTCCTGTAAAGTACTTTTAAAGTACACAGAGTGTATTTACTGAATAATGAAGCTATCCATAGTGTAACTAGGAAATACGTTCTGGGATGATCTGTAAACCTACATTGATTTTTCCCCTCTTTCTTAACTGCCTTCCCCTCCATTTACCACAACAATCAAAAAGGCATTTAAACTAGAAGGAACTTCTCCGAAATTACTCAGTTGGTTTCTGAGCTCAGTGTATTTAATGTTTACTTTCCTTACTTAAACTGAGCTGAAACTGAAGGACAAACTACATCTTCACATTCCTGATTTCAGTAGATTTTGTACCTACGAGAGTAAGAACAAATGTTAAAAAAGACTGAAATGGCACTAAAGAAGCCTATGATGACTAGGTTAGCAGGGACACACTAGCCATCCTCATTTTACAGTGACATTAAACCAAATTATCAGATACCATTTTCCCTTTGTGCCAAGCTCAACACCAAGTGTTATCCACTTGCAGCTTGCTTGGTCATTTTGCAGGTCATTTGCTCATTAATGTAGCTACATTTTATATGGCCTACACTATTCACTATGTTCTTAAAATAAAGAGAATGCAAAACCACCAACAAAATACTAAGCACTTGAATTGTATTGTATTTTATGTCTTCACAACCATAAATAATCAGTACATCCTTAAAGTAGCTTGGTGGCTTAAGTATCATTCCTTGGATGAAAACAAAACTAAACCACTGAGAAAAGACACAAATTCCCTGGCATGAAGTTTGTCAGTTTCAAAAAGGTTGTGATGAGCTGGGTGTGCTCAGCCCTTCCCCAGCTTCACTGCTGGTCCTGCAAACATCATCTTCCTCCCAGAGCTGTAGCTCCAAGAGAACAAAGGGAAGGAGTGCAGTCAGGGTGTGCAGAATGCACACAAGTGGATGAACCACTTTGATATTTTAAATATGTTGTTTACAATTTCTATCCTCAGTTTCAAATCATCCATCAGACACATTTTTTTTTTTGTTCCTTCGGACACTCAGTTTGTGGAAAGAAAAGTCTCACTGGGACAGGAAAAAATACTGGAATGATAGGTACATTTTAATTTTGTTTTCTATGTGTTACAAGAATCGTAACTCAATGATACTGTAGTGAAAGTCATATGCATCTAAACACAATGTCTGTGGAAAATAAATTAAAAACTCAATAAGCCACAGACTGAAATAGGAATCAAACAGATGTAGAAAGCAGAAAGGAAAGCTGATGAATTGCATGCAGCTTTTCCTTCGTAAAACTGAACACTGTATTTGAATACTGGCCAAACACACTCTTTGTATTTCTATTGATCCTTGCACCTTAACATCATGTGTTATTTTTAAAAACTTCAGGTATGCATCTGTTCAGCAATACACATTCTTCAGTACAATAAAAAAAAAAAAAGGGCAAGTATGGTGATGCTCCCAGTAGCTTAAAAATCAGTAGGATTTTTCTCTCTGCTCCTTGAATTCAGAATCTCTTAGGTGGCTTATAAGAAAGACAGAGATAAACTTTTTAGCAGGGCCTATTGTAACAGGACAAGAGGTAATCGTTTTAAAATAGAAGGAGGTAGATTTAGACTAGATATAAAGAAGAATTGTTTCACAATCAGGGTGGTAGAACACTGGTCCAGGTTGCCCAGAGAGGTGGTGGATGCCCCACCCCTGGAAACATTCCAGGCGAGGTTGGCCGGGGCTCTGAGCAACCTGATGTGGTTGGAGATGTCCCTGCTCCTGGCAGGGGGGTTGGACTGGATGGGCTTTAAAGGTCCCTTCCAACCCAAACCTTTCTATGGTTCTATGATCTGGCTGAATAAATACAAATCCTGAATTTGTATCCATATGACTGTTACTTATTTCCTCAGAGTATTTAAAACCATACATTTCAGCTAATATAAAATATGCAGGGGAAATGTCTATGTCCCAGAGATTTAAATGCTTGATCCGAAACACCACGATACAAATCTCCCAGAGTCATTGTATGCTGCAAAAATCCTGTTGTGATTGATCTCATAGATGTTCACAGACTGTACAAGAAACTTCCTGGAAGTAGGGAAGTAACTTTGGAACAGTTTATTGAGCTTGGTACCTGAATACAGATTTGTCTAATGCTCCTGATTCAAAAACAAAAAGAAAAACAAAACAAAAAAAACCAATCAATTTCTCTCAAGCATCTATCTCTTAAAGCTAATGTAAGTGCTGTAAAACCTCAGGGGATGCTTCAGGATACCTTAGGGCCTTATCTACCTTTCATCACAATACAGTGATTAGAGTGCATATCAAACCATTACAAACTTGCAGTTGTTTTTTTTTTTCTCTTTTTTTCTCTCTCTCTTTTTTTTTTTTTTTAAATGCTGTGGATCATTTTAATCTTCTGATTATGAAAAGAAACAGTCCAGTTATAATCTAAATGAAAAAAATCTGTGGAACGTATTAAGGTTGGCACTTCATTTGCACAAGATTGTCTTTACAAAGAACTCCCAAAGTAAATATTTTATCCTTTCACTTTTTTTTTTCTGCGATAAATGATTATTTGAAAACTTACTTAGTGGCAGAAGGTCTTATTTGTGTAATTAGTGTAGGCAGATGTACTGCCTGGAACCACAATATCCTGCTTGAACATTACAATACTACCTTCTTCCTAGAACTCAGAAAAAGTTTCATTTTGTGGGGGTAATGAAATACTGTCAATAAAACATTAATTAAATAGAATGTTGGGCTAGATCAGAAATAATTTATGAATTCCAATTGAATTTGATAGTTAAATCATTATAGCACTGGGGGGAAAAATAATACCAACCAACCAAAAAAAAACCCCCTAACCCTTCCAAAATAAATTTACAAAATAAGCAAGGATTCTTGTTTTGTTTTGTTTTGTTTTTTTTTTTTCCAGTAGCCTGTTGAACAAATCACATACTTGTGCCTACAAGAGATATGTATTCTAAACATAAATGTCTTGAACTTACACTTGGCACTACTTCATGTGAAATTCTGGATAAGGTTGCTCCTATTTCTGTCCTCGAAGCTATCCAAATTCAATATGACTTGAGACAGATTTAATAATCTGATAACAAGCATACAAGTATGGAAGTGGGTATACCTAAGTTTCAGTATCTCCTTTTTTCTATGGAATATTATTTTTTTCTGAAAACCACATGGTGTTTCCATTCAGGCTGAACCTTTTTTTTTTTTTTTTTTTTTTTTTTTTTTGGTTCTGTTAAATTCTGAATAACTAAAAATCTAGGTATTAAATTTTCTAAGGAACAACCCTAAAAGTAAAAATACTATGTTGTTTATTTCTGTCTTTTCAACCTGTAGTCAATATAATAACATTTTTTTTTGTCAAGGATTATTATTTTGGGGGGTTTTATATATGCCTATAAAGCACAAAAGTTGCTTTGGAAAACAGGAAACTCTCAAAAATTCATTTAATATATTTTGCTCCAACATAAGATACAGAGATAGCTGGCACAGCTAATACTGATTTCCAGACAGTATTGCCTTGATGAAGAGTTGACAGCATTTCCATCTCCCTTATCTGATGCTGGAAAGCTCTTAAAACAAAAAAAAAAGATCAACCTCAGATGAATCTTTCTAATTAATCTGAGTAGTGAACGAAGTCTACTATTCCCTATCTTGCTCTTAAGCTAGGCTTGGACAATTGCTGGTTGCTCTGTGAATTCTTCATGGAAAACTTCAGTTATGTATCTTCAAGTTTGCAATGAGGTAGATTAAGAAAAATATGACAACAACAATGCTGCTTCATCATTAGAATAAGTTGGGTGGGTGCAATAAATGGGTTTCTCATTGGAAGGAATAGACAAAATGGAATGAGTTGGAAACTTGGTAGAAGTTTGGAAGGCTATGCTTGTTTTTAATATAATTTAAGAGAAAAACTGTGAAAAAAAAATCTGTTTCAATTGCTCTTATTACTACTTTGTATCACACCATTATAGTACTTTTGGTTCTGGTTTGAAATTAAGTGAAATCAAAACTCTTCTTCCACTAAAGCAGAATTTTCAATTTTAAAACACACGTAAGTTAATGATGCTGTTTAAAAAAGAAAAAAAAATTATCTTCCCAGCTCTCTGTGGCCTCTCTGTGCTTCTAGACTAGTAATTAATTTACTTGGTTCCATTCTCCATCTGTAAAATGGGGTGGATTGCAGTAACCTGATGCAAGAGATGCTCACAAACAGCACAGTCAGGGAAGTCATCTAAGTACAGAAATAGCTAGGTACACTGCACTTACCAAAGCATTTAACAGGAAATCTAAATCTAATCTAAGAAATTAGACTTTTTTCTGAGTACGAAAAGCTAACTAATCTTTGTATTCATAACTGTTCAGACGCCCCAAGGGGCTGATATATTTTTAAGAGAGCTGATGGATGGCAGGTGGTAGTTTTCACCACCATTATCGACTGTGATCTTGAACATTGACGGACAGTTTCTGCAGGCTATTTTTCCCCTTTTCTTAATTACTCAGGCTTTGTGAAGTGGCCTTTTATCTTTAAGCAATCAAGCAGTATTTTTTAGAGAAAGCAGACATACATTGGTACAGGCTTCAGGAAAAAAAAACAAAACAAACCAGCACAAAACAGTTCTTAATATATCACATAGAACTGTTCCCAGAAATATTTAAGAATAATAAAATAAGATAGGGAACAAAGAGAAAAAGTAGATAGCAAAAGTTTAGTAGAGGCAAGATGTCCTTCTAGGGGAGATGAAATATATTGTCATCTATCAACCCTCTGATCAGCCTTGCTTTTCTTCCTCTTCTCCCTGGAGGAAAATGGAAGATTTGCTCTGCTAAAGCCAGTGCATTTCACTGATAAGCAATGCTTACCTCGTCCGTGTCTCACTGCTTACTGCTCTTGCTGCCTTAATGGTGAAGCTATTTATTCTGCTTTCACCGCAGGGAAACAAAAGACTTTGGCTAAATTTCCTTTGATGTCCTGATTTAATCATCTTGCATTAAACTGTTGCATTTAGTAAGCAAAAGAGAAATCACCATTGAAGTGCATTTTCTCCTTGCCATGTCAATGCACAGGTAGGAAATCCCTTTGTAAATCAGATATTTCTTTCACAATTAGAAAGAATCTCACCCGTTCTCTCTTTGACTTACCCACAGAATAAGAGTTGAACATAATGTTATGTGCAGGCAGAATTTTTTAATTTTCTTATAGCACAGCCTATCAGTGCTAGAGAGAGCAGAGAGGGTATTTTCCAATACTTTGAATGACTTCTTTCTTATAATACACAAATTATAAAATATGAACGTGTGAACAGAGTTTCCAAATCTCTGTAAAAAGTTGAGCTTTTCCAAGGCTAAGTTTTGTTCTAATTTTACTTTTAATTATGTTTTTTTTCTATAATAGTTATACGTATGTTTCACAATTCAAAAGGAAGGACTCAAAAATCAAATTTTCATTCTTCTTTATGAAATATATGTCCCATTGATGGCAGCACATAACATTTGTCACCTCACATGTTTGTGGTTTATTTCCATTCAAAGACACAGGTTTCTCATGTCTGGTTTTCAAATTCATTGTAACATCAAATTTATTGCGACTTTGTAGGCAAAGACTACAAATCACCCTGAAATATGAAATAAGATTTTATGTGACTTTTACTGAACAGGATAATGGATAATAATTAAAGTGCCACAAACTTGTCTCAAGCGAGGCAATAATAATAATAATAGAGTACAAACTCTCAAAAAATGATGCATGGAAGGACTAACTTTTTTAAAAAAACCAAACAAAACTACAAAGTGTTCTTTGTGTTTTCCTTCCTTGAGCTGCAACTACTTTGCTAAGTAGAAGAAAAGAAAACATACTGATGTTGGAATTCTGAAATTTTTCAACAGAGATGATCACACTCAGCCTTGCTCTTGAATTGAAGTGGGGACATAGAGCTGTGGCAGCCTCACCTCTGCTGGGCTGCTGGATTCACTGGCTCCTAACAATCTGCCTTAGTTTTGGTTGTCTTATGGTTCTTTTGAAGTTTGACCCCCAGCAGGAGTTTTCAGAGGCACTGGCACACTGACTTGCTGGGAAGTAGTTCCTCAAAAGTAGCTTGGGGAAACCTGCCTTCACCAGTAACAAACCACAGAGCAATGCAGTGGAATCTGTTTTTTTCTTGTGAAGAAACAACCAAGCAACAACAACAACAACAACAGAATTGTATATGATTCAATATTTCCATAACACAACCTTCCCCTAAGAACTTCCTTTTCACCAGCAGCTTTAAGATCTTTAGTCTTCTAATTTGATTCACCAGGAAAAAAAAAAAACTGCTTCTAAATATTGCAGTTCTGCAGGGACTCTGGATTTGCCTAAATTGCTTTTGAGACTCCCCACTTTTCAGTCACCTCAGCTCCCTGAGGAAGATGCAATGGATATTCCAAATGATGGTGAATACCCTGAACCTACTCATGGTCCTTTGTAAGTCAGCCTTGTGTTATTTTTTTTTTTACCTCCTTTTTTCCCAAGGGCCCTATCCTGGCTATTACATTATTTTTATGGAGTTGTAAATGTGTGGG